>WYDK02000080.1:3719092-3733858 GCA_009867345.2 Toxicodendron radicans
TTAATATTTTCTCCAAATAAAACTTCAAAGTAATTAGGAGCAAAACATCCCTTCAAGAACTATGTAACACAAATTTGGAACAACTAAACAAGTATGGAGCATATTTCTATATTGTAAAACCATAACATTGAAATCGACCATAATAAATACACAAATGAAACTAGGAGGATAAGAAATATGATAATAATGATGCCTAAGATCTAAAAAGCTGATTAAAGAGATCAAACCTGTGTCAACAAAAATCTTCATGTTCATCAGGTTGCGGACACGTTGATCATGGAAAACCAGAATACCCTCCAGGATTATAACATCAGAAGCATTCACCTGACAAAGAATTTAAGAGTAAAATAGTATTCTTCTGATTTGATGAAAATACTATACTGAGTCAGTATGTTGTTAAGTAAATACCTGCCGAAAACTATCAGAACAGCGACGGTGTTTCTTAAAATCATAAATCGGAACTTGGTAGGACAGCCCGGATTTGAGCACTTTAATGCAATCTAGAAGCTGCTCAGTGTCAAAAGCGTCTACAAAGAGAGTAATATTATAATTACAAACAAGTAGTAGAAACAGTTGTCAAAAGTTACAAGAGAAAGTCTTCAGGTATGAAGGGTGCACCACTTCCTCTATGCGTCCATCCAATAATATCATGCCAAATATCATTTATTTTGTCTTTCATCAAACCAATCACAACCATGACTGACTGATTTCATAACAAATGTATATATGACATGATATCATCATATGTATATACAGATGACGTGATACGTCCTTCTAACTCAGTTATCTCCCAATACCAACATGAACTAGGAAAAGTAATAAATGACAAGAAAAAAAACTGAAATAAGATTCCAATCATAATTAATAAGTACCAGGATGATCAAAATTATACTCGTGTACACGTTTTGATTCTTCAGCTGTCAAACCACGATAAAATGAATCCTGCATAATATGCATATCAAATAAATAAAAAAACTGGTTACTCCAAGCAAAATAGCAAAAGAAGCAAATGAAACAGACCTGACTGACAAGCACAACACGATGATCATGAAGTTGTTGGATGATCATATCACAAACAGTGGTCTTCCCCGAAGCTGTACCACCCGAGACGCCTAAACAATTATGTAGATAATCCCAAACAACCAATAATCAAATTCATACCAAAAATAGGTATAAAAAAGATATTTAAACGAAGGGAACAAAACATAGATGAAAATGAAATTGTAAAGCACAAACAATAATGTCACTACAGTAAAACATGTCAAAGATTATCCAATTTAATCCGAGTATTAACATTAACGAACAAAGGATTTCACAACACATAAGACACTAACCATCATTTATAAACCAAATGTGAAATTCGCTTTCAGAAACAACAGCAGTTAAAGCATTCTCAAAGTAGATAATATGAAAACAAGAAGCTGAGCTTTTGCTTCGATTAATTAAAACTTAAAAGTTACTGCCGAAAGCAAAAAAAGAAACAAAAACAAAATCAGTTCGATATGTTTTCAAATGTAATTAGATAAAGAGTGAGTTACCAATAACAAAGGGTTGTTTGGGAGCGTTAACATCGGCTACGGCGGAAGCCGGAGCTGAAGAAGCCGAAGGCGATGAAGCGGGGCTGTCGATGCGTAGGCCGGAGAAGTGAGGTCCGGAAGCCTTCTCCATCACGTAGTCTATCGAAATCGTTTCTTCAGGCATTCTATTTTTTCTTCCTCTCGCTCCAATTAAGCAAAAGTAAAGACCAAAGCGCACGCGAATAGTGTGGATTATGACTCAACACAATAAATTGGCTGTCGATAATTCGTTCGTTCAGTGCCGCTTTGTCACCAGATTCTCAGGCTTATTGGATTGGCCTCTATATTTAACGCCTTTTTTTCCTTTCTTTTTTTCAAATATTTTTTTAATTCCAGTTTACTATTAACTTGAAATTAAAATGACTTTTCTTTTTTTAAATATAAATAACAGAAATCGGGTTATATAATCTTAACCGTCTAAAGCATTTCAATCTAACTGTCTATAATCAATCTTAGCTTTTATTTTATATTAATTATTAAATATTTTTTGTTCATTTATATTCTTTTATGCAATTGAGAATAGAATAAGAATAAATAAAAGTGTATATATTTTTCTTTGCTTATCAAACAATTAAGAATAAAAATCGTTGAGGACAATAAATATTTGGAATATGCCAATACGAGATTCGCTTTTCTTATTCGTGTTATTTTTATTTTATTTTAAAAACATTAAATTGATCGAAAATATATTTTTCGTAAAAATAAAATTTTGAATAATTGTTTTAAAGGTGACCCCTTTCAATGGGAGTTGGTGAAATTGGTTGTTAATCGGGCTCTTGGTCTTGGCTGCTCGAAAATGTGTTAAAATTTTAATAAAATAATTATGTTTAAAGACAAAGTGTGACATTGAAAACTTACGATAATGTGTCTAAATCAAAATAATTAAGTCAACATTAGGAAGCTCAAAAGATTCGTGAATCCAAAACATGTGAAACTTAAATATAAATTAATCATTGGGAATTGGGTTTAGCATGCAGCCTTTGGTATTAATTTTAGTTTTAATTTTTGTTAAAGTTTATTAACATAAGGTCAAATATGAATTTTCTCCCTTTGTTTTTTTAAGTTACATAAACACCTTTTATTTTTTTTAAATCACACAAGCACCCTTTCTTGAAATTGTAATGAATTTTGAAGAAATTTATTGATACCAAAGAAGTGACCACTTCAGTCAAAAGTTAAAAATCGATTAGAAAAATAACCCAAAACGAAAGCCAATATTATTTCAACCAAAAATCAATGATCAAACAAAGGAATATTTTCATCACTAGTCTTTCAAACTTAGAAAAAAATAATATTGTGACTATAATTTAACCCCTCAAATTGTAACATATTCAAAACATATAAACCAAACTGATGGCCAGTAACGCGACAATGGAAGCAAATGGAGTGATAGCAGAGGCCCCGGAAGTTGAAGCAGGTTTCGAGGAAGTCGAAGGGGTTGTTGACGAAGATGAACCTGCCGATGGGGTAGAAGGGGCGCTGCCGGAAACTGTAGTGATCTTGATCTTCATGCCCTGGTCACAGTGGCCTGATGTGCCACAAGCAAAGTAACGTGTACCGGGCTTGTCCAATTTCACCACATCATTTCCAGTGTTCATTGAGTTTAATGATGTTCCCAGGTCGCAGCTCTTGTAGGCACTCTCGCTTGCTAGTTCAACCACGCTGTGGAGCCCTGAGCTATACTTGAAAACTGTCCGAAATTTAAGAAAACTTCGTTAATGAAATCGATATTAAAATATGAATATTTATTTAAAATTATTAGCTAGTTCAAAAGAGAAGTGAACGTACCAAGTTGATCGCCGACCTTAAAAGTTTCCCCCGATGCCCATGAATTGAGATCTGCAGATTCAACCCAACCTTGGCTGCCCCCAACAACATGTTGAGCTGCCGAGGTTTCTTTACTGAACAATGCAGCAACGAGCAACACCAACATAACTCTGCACATTCGCTCCATTTCCCCTTGGCTTAATGGAACTTCTCTTTGTGTCAATTTGTATTTATAGATAATGAAACCCTATAACTAATAATCAATAATAAAAATAATCGATGACTTATAATATATTGTTTCCTAACAAAAATCCTGAATTATATATATTATATACCATATTGCCCTGGAGATTGGCATGATAAACTATACTTAATAGTGTGACTGTGAATCTAAAGTCTGGGCATATGTGGAAAATTGGCAGCATTTAGATTGACCGTAAAGCAAAATCTGTTTGGTTAAAGGTTACTGAATTAAGCTTGGCGTTGAAACAAAGCCATCACAGTGATCATTTTCGGATGTTGGAATTCCTATTTAGATATACAAAACAGCAAATTTAGAAGACAGGTTAGAGAAGTAAAGATTGTTTGGTGAGCTGTCTGTGATCATTAACACATATGGTTGATTTGGTTTTGGGGTTTTTGAAAACATTAATGGTTGATCAATTTTATAAGGAAAAACGATGGAACAGTGAGGTGAATCTCTTGGCTAATTACATGCAATTAAAAACCTCTAACTTGTAAAATAAAATATTGAATTGACCAATGATCTTGGCTTAATTAAATTATAAATTAGCATGATTTATTATAGAGTAAAGTAATAAATTTACAGTTATAGGCCGCTAATGCATTCCGACTATTGTTGACGTTTGAAAAAAGATAAAACTTGATTATACACAATATCTTTAGCATTTATGCCCATGATAAAATCTGCATGAGCATAATTTTTGATGAACTGAACGCTGAGCTTGTCTACATCATGGAACTTGAAACTATCGAGTAAATCCTGAACATCTTTAACATCAGAAAGTGCATCATTCCCTCCATAGCTGACAAACAGAGGAATGTCACGAGGAATGTTGGAGATGTTATAAAGTGGAGGTGTGATTGCCCCATAATGTATCAGATTGTAGTCAGGTCTCTCATAGTTGAACTTTGTAATCACTTTATCTCGAACAACTGAAATTTAATTTGTCAGGATATATAGAATTTTAGCCTCTTTTTTTTTTTCTTTGGGAGAATTCAATAGAGGTTAGTGAGAAATGGACTTACTCTGAGACAAGTGAATCATGTTTTTGGTTGATGTTGATTGAGGCTCATTTTTTAGGAAGAGATCAACCGTTGAAGCATTGAGACAGCAATTTTTCCCTTCAATCAGATTGATAAAGGAGGTAATCAGTATGAAGTTGCTTCCTTTGTTCAGCTAAAAGAACAAATTGAAACTAAAGATTACCAGTGAGGGAGGATATTAAGTCATAGCAGTCAACTCCAGGATTATCACAAAGTGACTTGAAAAATTCTTCTACATGTTGCCTGTTGTTTAGAAAACCATCCATTAATTAATAAGTAGAAGCATTTCAAGGTGGATAATTGAAGTTGTATTAAACCAGTAACCGTGGTGAAACAATGAATCTTACTCTTTCGGATTGAACTCTGCCAGGCCTAATACTATCGTAGTGATCTGTTGGAAAAACCAAAATTTTTATGAAAAACTTTAAAAGATAATCATGGAGGAATGACAATGAAATGAATAGTGATCTTTAGGACGGACCTCTCCAAGGAAGGCTCTGGCAGCAAGAAGCCCAAGAGCAGTGTTCATGTAGCTCAAATAAGCAATGGGACTTAACAACGCTGCTGATTTCAGCTTATCCACCTGTAAACCTTCGGAGAAGGATGCCAAAGCTATAAGAGTTCCCTGTTAAATTAACATTATGTCAACTTGATTAAAGCAAATTAGATAATTGTAATTTATCAAATGTTTTCTTACTACATTAGTTTATGTGTTTACCAGTGAATGCCCCACGTAATTTATTTTTTGCCCTGTTTGGCTGTGTACGTAGTCGAAAATGGTTGGCATATCATAGGCCACCAGTTCATCCCATGACCAATTCCAGTACTCCTGTCATGTGACAATTTGCATACAAAAAACTAAATTAATATACGGAAGAGTTAGAATTTTCAAGTGAGACTCCTTAACAAATCAAAATGATAAAGAAAACATATTGAAAAAATAAAATAGAGCATGAGAGGAGAGGTGAAAGAACCGTTTGAGCGGCATCGAGAGAGGTATGTTGTCGGCTAAATCTGGTTCCTCTAGTGTTAGCAATCCACACATCGAACCCATTATCAGCTAAAATCAATGGTAGATTTTGTTCAGGTGGATTTAGAAGCCATGTCATTCCATCCTGCACCAACAAATGAAAACTCTCAACTCTCTGTGACCAAATCACAGCTAAAAATTGCACCCAAAACAATGCATATGTAACACATACAGTCATACACCGACAAATTTAGCAGCAAAACTATCAGACTGCGCGCCTTGGACTCTAATTTATGGCTTTTACCCACTTAAGTAAACGGACAAGGAAGACACTGGCGCTGCATCCAGTGCATGTGACTTCACAGGAAAAGTAATATTTTTATAAATATTGAAGACAAAGGATGCATGATTTTGTGTACCATTTGATTAGATTTTGGCCGTTCATGATTCTTGAAAGAATACCAACAAGGAGAGAACAGTGGACAAGGACAAGAGTCACAAGATTTTTGTCTTGGGAATCTACAATGTCACTTTGTCATTGGGTCTCAGGACAAACCTTGAGTTCGTGTATATCTTCACTGCTTCGGGATAGAACATGATCACTTAAGTTTCCTAATATTCCTATTAGCAGGTTTATAAACCGATTTACCTTGATTTCAGCACAGTGGTGTAAAAGAATTAATGAACAAAAAAAACATTTGGAGCACTCCTCTTTAATTTGCTTCGTCTAATTATAAAATGGAAGACAGTCAGGGTTTCTCTCTTTTGATCCATCTTTTGCTTTTTCACTTGATGGGTGGTGATTTTAGAAGGCAAAACTACAAGATGAAGATTGACACGGTACATGAATCATAACTGACTCTAAGTTGCTTTGCGTAACAGTAGCTCATTCACTTTTCTCAAAGTAACGGAAAATTTTATGATTATCTCTACCCTTTGCAACACGCAAGTAAAACCAGGTAAGACTTGACAGACTAATAGCTATAGCCGTTCCCGTGACCATGAACATCCAATTGAAAACCATTTTTATGTTTAGCAGTGGGAAAACGTGAAAATTTGATAGCGTAAATCATGCAAATTTCCTGTTTTAGTAAAACAACTTCGGTCTTGGCCTTTTAAGTGCCTTTAGCTAAATTTAAGTGACAGATGTTCCCCACGCACAGATTAAGTTTTACTTTTTCGCAAAGTAAATGTCATGGGCAGCATGAGTGGGTTCCTGGATCCACATGTTCATTATTAAACACTGTTGGTTTTGCTTTCTGACAAGAATGATTAAAATTTGAAAGCAATAAATTAAGTACCATAATGTATCACAGACGCGGACTGGACCCTTTTTTCAAGAATTGTCAATTTGTCAAACCTAGCTAGTTGGTCAGGTTTCACACTGAAGTTGCAATTAACTTTTCCTTCTTCTTTCCTCTTCACAATGACAGACGTGAGACAACAGAGTTATAGAACCAGAAAGATGATACCCAAAATCAAAGTGCTGAATGATATAACCAATGAAAGGAAGATATGTCAAGTATTAAATTGATTAAACTAATAACTTACCACTAGAACTCCATGTTGTATCAAGACTGGCTGCTTCTTAGTCATGTTGTCACTGGCAACACGCCCTTCTGGAATTCTCTGCATATTAAGTATGTATCCATCTTTGGTTGTCACCTGAAAAGACATATGCCCACTTCAGTAACTTTCATCGACTTATATAAAAATTAGTATATGATCCTCTTTTAATAATTCAAATGAGCTCTTACATAAATCTCCTGGCATTTGTAACCATGAACAATCACCGAAGAATCGCATATTCCATTCGCTTGCGACATCATAGGATCAGTTCTGATCCTGCGAAATGAGCCACGGACGGAACCATATGCTTGAACGGACCGAACCACCAAAAGAACTAGAATACAGAAGCTCAACAGGCCACGGAGATAAGCCATAATTTGCCTTACTTATCTTGGCTATATATCTATGAAGATGTAAATTAGAATTGAAACTAACGTTTATATAAGAGAGATGAAGAGGGCTCACTGAGTGGGAACACAGAACTGTTTTAAGTTTGTGAATCGCGGCTCAACTGACTTAAGATTTCTGGGGTTAAAGTGTGTGCCTTTTCAATGGGGTCGTGGGTCCCAACTGAAGCTTTTGCTTTCTTATCAACAACAAACTAGATATGCATAAGCGAGTTGAAGTTGATGAATTATGATAAAAAAAGTTGTTAAATATATGTAAATTTTATACTGAAAGCTAAACAGATTTGCAGTTGCAGCATATATATAGAATATGTAGAAAGAGAGAGGTAGAGAGAGACAAAGAAGTATAGGTAAGCTTATGGAGAGTGAGGATTGGAGGGGCCAATGCCTTTACGTATCAGAACTATTCAGAAGTATAAACAAATATTATGGGGCCCCAGATGTGACATGTGTTATCTCACCTTAAACGGCCAGAATTAATGGGGTAAATCATGATACTGGCATACTGCATTAAGATTTTGGAGGATTATACTTCCTCAAATTTAGATTCATTGTGTCTTATAATTACAACGAGGTTACGCCATTGATGATGTCGTTACGGAACATTAATTCCAGATATTAGGAGCTCACTTTAAACAGTAAAGTAATTACATATTCAAACGTAAACTACAAATCAAATCCCATATTCATTTCTGTCTCTGGGTTGATGATGATCAACATCAATCTCACGTTGCAGTGGTCATCAGGTCATTTGAATGCGTAATTAATACAAATAAGCATATATGCAAGCTTAAAGTAATGAGAACTGAAGTATTTTCAAATTCTGAACCATTTTGAATGTAAAACATGCAATGCAAGGTCAAGTCATGAGTGACTAACTGACTATGATTAAACTGGGTCAATGGAAATTGCATAGCAGTTTCGAATATCTGGAACTGTGAGTGCGCAACACTAGGAGAATGAGACACACATCATGATGATATGACCACCCATCAATTGATTTTCTTTGACTTTGTTAACGTTTCACATTGCTCTCCGCTATCCCCTAATTACGCCCACGACACAAATGTTAAAAGGCGGTGCAAAGATCTGTTTTACAAGAACATCCCTTTGCTTTCGAAGTTATAAAAAAGGAAAAAGGAAAAAAATGCGTTGGGTTGCTTTCTGGGAAACCCTTTTTTTGTTTTTTTACTTTTTTTTAATATGATCAGGGTTTTCTTTTCTGTCTCTCATCCTCCCAAAACACATTTCTTATTCTCAAAACATTTTTTGATACAAACCTGAGAAGCTTTTTGCAAAAACTGAAACAAGGGTCGAGTTACCACGCCGTCAAGTCTATAGCTATAAGGGTATGAAATTCTTATGGACTTCAATAAGTTCTTTCAAATGGGGAACAATTCTTCTTTTGTTTTAAGGACGAAAATGCCGTCCACTCAGTGTTAGTGGATGGCCCATGGCTTTTTGGGGGGAAGCATATCATCCTCCGCCAATGGCAACCCGTTGAATGTTCTGGAGTTTCCAAGATAAAAAAGGTTCCGGTTTGGATACGTTTACACGGACTGCCTTTTGCTCTTTGGTCGCATGAGGGTTTGGGTTTTGCCTCCAGTGTTGTTGGCCAACCGTTGTGGTGTGACCAATCGACTTATGAGTTCACCCGGCTTGATTATGCCCGGGTGTGCATGGAGATAGATAATGACAAGCCTATACTGCATCGATTTACAGTTAGTATGTTCAACCTCTTAGCTGAAGTCGAAGCTTATGAATGGAAGCCAAAGCGGTGTCCAAAATGTTGTGTTTGGCCATGTTTGTCACCCGCCAAAGGAGGTGCCAATGCCTTCTCAGGGCACTAAATAAGCTCCTCCAAGTGTCCCTCATTCGAGACCTCCCAAGGCCTCAGAGACTCCCCCTATGAGTACCAACCTCCATGTCCGGAAGGATGACCTCCCAGGTGGTGAGCCAAGAGGCCTTAGTGACTCCCCCGTGAGAACCACCCTCCCTAATCGAGAGGATGTCCTCCTTGGTGGTGACCCGTTTTCTGAGGCTCGTGATCTTTTACATTACAAAGCCCTTAAAAGGACGACAAGGAACCACTCGAGTGACGAGTCTTCTGCTGACAATCGAGAATAGTCGTTAGCCATGGTTCCTGCTATTCCCATCGAAGACGTTTGTGTGGACATCACCTCTGACACGGAGTGGCCCACTCTCCAGTCCCAGTCTTCCCATCCTCCGGATCTGCCGGCGCCCAAGGGTAAGAAGAGTAAGAAGAAAGGACGACGATTCTAGGTTCTTGTTCATTTTCTTCTTTGTAGAGTCTATGTGCTCTTTTTGGGCGTTTGTGCCTCTTTTGTTTTTCTGGTTTCAAGCCTTCGTGCTCCTTTGTGGGCGTCTGTGCCTTTTTCTTTTTTTAGACTACGTGTTTTTGTGACAAGGGGTGTGTGAATTTGTCGTTTTTGTTTGTTTGGCCTATGGGCCGTTTGCATTTCGTTGTAACCTCCTTTTTTTTTATATAAAACTTACTTACTTACCCAACAAAAGAAACAAGGGTCGAGTAGACTGTAAAACTCATGATACTGTCGTACAAAATGAAACTAAAAGATTAACCTATTGATACGGGAAGGATATTGTTATTAATATCTGAAATTAACCTGAAACAGGGGAGTGAATGATTCTTGAACTAAAAAAGAAAATGAAACAGAAACTCGTTTCAAAATCCACGTTCAGGGGAAAATGGAAGTACCCGGGGGGTTGCTTCATGCTTGACATTTGGTTTGATTATACATTTAGATTTGATTGATGTTAAGATTTAAGGCTGAATACAAGAGGTTCTGTACTATTTACTTTTGACTCTTGGTTCAAAAGTACTAATTCTGTACTCTGTTACTTATGGTTCCCTATTCATTGCGAGTCCCAGAAAACTCTCTTAAATTTCTTCAAAGTTGAAGAACTGATGACCCAAGTTGTCTTGTTAGGAGAGCTCACAGGACATGGTCTCTCTTGAATCATGATCCACTCTGAATAGTCTGTGGGCAGAATTCACCATATTATTTTTTATTATTTTGTTGGGTATTGTTGGGCTATACAGACAGTGGCTTGCCTCTTCGCAGTGCTGCCCTCTACTGGACTGGTTTTGTATCTTTGTTGGTCCGGTATTTTAACTTTTCCTTTCAGTAATCAGAGTAAAGTTGGTTTCAATTCGACCGGATTTATGGGACCAGTTCTGGAAAATGTTAACCTCGTAACTTCCCATTTAAGCAAATACATATTAATGCAAAAAACTGCATCCAGATGAATGACAAAACACCTGAACAAAACAAAATATTCATCTGCAAATAAAATATCCATGAAACTCGTACACAAGATTATGACAAGGAAAAACGGACCACCTCAGTACTCAGGAAGAACCTCAAGTTTAACGGTTAATTAAGCACAAAAATGAAAAGGATAACCAAACTCTACACGAAGCAACAAGGAATATCAAAAGACCTTAGCTATTAGCATTGTATATAAAAGCCAAACTTTCTTTAAATATGTTTTATGTTCAATATTACATGGGCCATTTACGGGTTTTCCTCTAAAAATTCCTCTTATTACAGAGTTTACTTTTTCAAATCCTCCTGGATACTTTTGGCATCATACATCTCCTTTAGCTGCTTTTTACATGTCTTTTGACACCAAAAATCCGATGAGCGGTACAAAGTGTGCCATAGATTTTACACAAATCAGACAGCTATGACACTAAGTAACTTTGAATCCATGGTCTGAGGGCGTCTTACTCACTTCTTCAATCTACATAGTAAATACATGAGCCGAAAATTATGGTTAGCCATTTACAGCTACAGCAGGGCTCATCTTCTTCTTCCTCTCACTGAAATTACGACACGAAATCAAGCTTGGAAGGCAACACTGCACAGACCCCATTGGTTTTTCATCCATTACAGGATCATCATTAGCAGACCTCTCACTGCCACACAAAGTGTTCGGTCCAGATAAAAAAGGGGTACCATTTGTGGATTTTGGAGGAAGCACGGTTGGCTGGACTTCCATGTCCCCATTGGCCATAATCTGGCGGACTGTAGTATTTTGCTCATCAGCAGGTTTGTCTTCAGGAGCTTCTCCAATGCTCTGCTTGAATAGTTCTGCTAGTTTCATTTTCTTTCCTGTCGGAGATGTTTCAGAAATTGAACCATGATTTTTGTCCTCTGAAAGGGTTTTGTTGACTTGAGGTGTCCGAGTAGAGAAGGCCTGATGAACTGGGGTACTGCCACGAGATGGTGTAAAATCTGCATAAAGTAGTAAAAAGGATACAGAAACATATAAATAAAGTTGATTGGTTCATAACAATGAAGAAAGACATAAAACCTTTCTACATTCATCAAATACAGAAATATAACCATAAACAGGCCTTGTATACATATATAAAACTAAAGTTCTTTACCCACTGTTAAGCTCAGTATTTGGGTGTTTCTAAATTCTAAATATGAAACAGTGTCATCTATCCAGATAAAAGACATAAAAGACCATCCTAACAATCTTACCTCCATTGACACTGTAAAAATCATCTTCACAATCAGAATCTAGCCAAGCTCGAGAATCAAAAAAGTTTTCCTCTTTACTACCTGCATAGATGTCAAAAACGTATTTCAAGTTCCAGTCAAAGGAGGACAAAAAAAAAAAAATCAGGAAAAAGCATGTCTGTTCAAGAATTAACCATACTAATTAGCTAAAGAATGGATCTTAGAGATAAACTTTCATTTATGTAACTTACTAAATTTTATAGGAAAAGCTGTGCTAGTTTATAAATCAGGCCAAGCTAGCAAACCAACATTGTAAATTGTAAAAGCTCAATTATAAATAAGCTTTCAAGTGTATTAGCAGATAAAGGACTCCAGTAAATTTTCATAAAAATCATCCCCTGACAGTAAAATTTATGTTCGATTTTGATATGGTTATTTAACCCAAACACAAACTAATGGCGGGACCATTTCAAAGTATCATCCAATTGAAGTCCATGAAACATCATCCCTGTAGCATAAACAAGAAGTGGGTTTGGCCATCAACAGCTTTGTCCTTATGCCTCATTATATTGAAAACAAAACATTACAACAGAGAGTCCAAAACATTTCACATCACCAAAACCATAATATTGAATAAGAGTCCCAATGAGCTCCAGACACCAAAAAAAAACCCATATCTTAAACTCTTGGGTGTTCCTGTAAGATTTCACCACAAGTTCTAAAAATCTTCAGCCTGATGTCTAGATATTTACATAATAATAATCATTGACTTTAGAACGTCTGTGACGTCCATATCCCAGAGTGTAGTCCATCCATTGCCCATCCTTTATCAAGTCGACTGTATACAACATGATCCTTATTCATCAATGTGATGATATAATGGGCCCGCAGAGAATACTTTCGAAAGGCTAAGTCATTACTCATAAAATGCATAAGGCACCTAAGATTCAAGACCCACAGACTGCTGGAATGAAGAAAGCCTTCCCCTACGCACTATCTCTTTATATTATATATATCCAATTTATAATGACTAACATCTGGATGGATTTCCAACTCCCATAGTCATGGCTACCTAGTGGATATCCAACGGAAACTTCAAAAAACTATTACCTATTTATGATCTAATTAAAGCTAATTCCCAATAGGGTCATCTGGATATGGTATTAAACTTCTGCATTTTTTTATGAAGCAACCATTCCCATGATCAAATCCAAACTAGATTGCAGACAATTGCCTTTAAACCCCAGTGGAACTGTATGGAGAGAAACTCAATCACAAAATTAAAATTTAAAACAAATGAAAAAGAAGGATAATCCTAATTGTATCTCGGGACATAATTCATACAAACAGCCTTTCAATCTCAACCTTAAGAAACCTTATCTATTGGCATGACACCTTTTAATCAATTTTTTTCAGTGTGAATATTTCTTTTTTATTTTTTATGATTAACTATTATGTCATTGGATTGGCCACCAAAACAAACACAGCCCACAGGATATTATCATTATGAAGGGCAAAAACAAGAACTAGTGCATCTGACAAAAGAAATCATATTTATATGCAAGAACAAAAACCCAGAAATTAGAATGATATGATTAACTAGCCATCCAGGAAACAAAAAAATATTTTATATATATATATATAAGCTAAAATAGAAGGCCATCTTGTTCCTGAGTTTACTATGACATAATCCAGTAGTACATAAAAAAAAGTTATCAATTAGAAGAGGAGTTAGGAATTAAGAAAATTACAGAGAATAAAAATCTGGACAAAGGAAAAGTCAACCACCGAAGCAAAAACTAAATAAAATCAAATTTTAAAACTCTAATAACTATCACAGAAAGAGCATAATCATTACTCTGTGCATATCAATTTAATATATAATGAATCTCTAATAAGCATAAAAGCAATAATTGGCATCATAATATAAGTTTCTTTTACCAAAAAAATTATACAGATGATAGCTACAGTCATTCATTAACATAAAGTTTCTTAACAACCCCACAAGGCCACACCCAGTTCAGATCACACATATCCAAAAAAATATAAAAATATTTTTACGAAAATCAATACTCAACGCTAAAATAACAAAAACAAAAACAAAACAAGCTTTTCCCACCAAACTGAAGTAAATTTAAATAAAAGACTGAAACTTTGATAGCATACCAAGGTCTCTACCAGTGATGGATGGCCAATCGTTGATCGGAGGGAAACCATTGGATGACTTTTCTTTGATGGGTGAAGGTGGAATAATAAGGTCGTGGTGTTTGGAGCCAAATGAAGACATGTTGAGTTTCTCTGGTGTTTTCTTATTCATTGATGATACACATGAACCCATCTCTCTCAATATCTCTCCACAAACATCACGAAACCAAAATTAAAGCTTTAGACTCACAAAATGTGAAACTTTTACAGAGAGAGAGAGAGAAAAGCTATTCAAGTGTTTTAGAAGACAGAAGGGCGTTTTCTTGGCGTTATGCCAAAGAAGTGGAAAATGAAAAATCAGAGAGAGAGAGAGAGAGAATGGAGTTGAAAAGGAAAGTTCAAGACTTTAACAAAGACTTACGTTTTTCCTTTTTTTTTTTTTAATTTAATTTTATTTGTTTATCTTTATAAAGATTATTACAATATTTGGTTAGTTTCAACTTTCAAGTAGTGAGTTAAGTTGAGTTTCA
>WYDK02000080.1:3748353-3762901 GCA_009867345.2 Toxicodendron radicans
CTGATTCTCTGTAATCTTGTTCTCCTTGATGGTTAATGATATTGTGTTTGTGCCTTGGAGAGTGGATGTAGGCTGACGTAGCCGAACCACTATAAATCACTGTGTCTTTGTGTTTTATTTCATTTTCGTTTCTTGCTGTTGCATGTTAGATTAATTATCTTATCTTTAGATCTGTGTTGCTCAGA
Organism: Toxicodendron radicans; assembly: GCA_009867345.2. Taxonomy (NCBI): domain Eukaryota; kingdom Viridiplantae; phylum Streptophyta; class Magnoliopsida; order Sapindales; family Anacardiaceae; genus Toxicodendron; species Toxicodendron radicans. The sequence goes on from WYDK02000080.1 coordinate 3,748,539, forward strand.
TTGATTGCTGGAAATCTTTAATCTGATTGTGCATAAACCCTAGTTTGTTAACAGACCATAAAATATTTTTTCATTTGTGAAAGGAATATTCAAAGAAGAAGACACAATTTTCATTATTTAAAGACCCTCTAGAAGATATTCCACAACCGTTCAAAACTTCCGCAACCACCAATGCCAACCAATGAATTAACAGGAAGACCCAGGTTCAGCCGTTCAGGCCTCAGCCTCGGGCCGGGCTTTCTTTTTCGTACTGTTGACTCCCTGTGGGAACGGAATCATGAGGTCCATTTTGGCGCAACCAATTGTAACAGAAATTAATAAATGAGATTTTAGGCTGCTAATACACTGCATGCTGACCTTAATTATGATGTCACCAGAGCCATTGAGTTATTGGATTGGAAAGCCATAGCTCACTTCTTAAAAAAAAAAAAATGAAACTTGGTGCTCTCTCATAGCCCCTGGAAGATATTTTTTTACTTGATCAAATTACTTGAACATTTTGATTGTTCATTATGATCAATAAGTCATTTTATATGAGAAGATTTAACCATTATGCCATCTCAAGTTTACAATTAAGAATCTAACCTTGAAAAACTTTTTGAATTTTTTTTTCAGTTTGAAATAGTGACGTGACAGAATTAAGGATGAGTTAAACAAGTTTTAAGGGTTAAAATGTAAGGATTTAATGCTTTAAGAGTATTTGTATAATTAATAGAAATTGAAGTTAAAAATTTAAAAAACAAAAACCCAATCTTCTCCCCCGTTTCACTATTTGAACGAAACACACCTGTGAAAAAAAAAAATTTCTTCTTCACAACAAACAATCTCTCAAGCTTCCACACTTGTCTAGGGATGGGAATGGGGCGGGTTGGGTGCGAGTGCATGGTCCACCCGTATCTACACCTGCCCCTTATATCCACCCCTACACCTGACCCACACCCAAGAACGAGTTTAACAAAGAAGCCTCGCACCCACCCCACGGGAGAGGGGAGACCCCCACACCCACCCTTCCTGTCCTGCTTAACGAGATTTTATTAGGAAAAATCCCCCGCGGGTTATTAATCCTACCCGTACCATAATGTGTGAGTTGTGACTTTTATTTTAACTTTTTGAGTATGTATTAATCCTTATAACTAATTGTTTTATTTTTTTCCAATATATAAATTAGACTTCTTATCATATATATTATTAATACGATTTTGTTAAATTATAGATATCAGCATATGATACAATAATGTCTAATAAAATTTCATCTGATAAATTAATAAAAAAATAAAATAACAAATGCATTATAATGTTATGCTTAATTAGACATGGTTATTCAAATTAAATTTGGATTAGGTTGGAAAAACAACTTTTCAATTATTCACATTTTTTTGGACAAGGTAAACAATTTGAACAATGTAGTAATTACAAAAATATGAACTAATTTTACCATATGAATAAAATTCAATGAAAATTTTCAAACAAACACACTTTTACATTGAAAATTTTAATTAGAACTATAATATTATTAGTTTATTATATTTTGGGACGAGTGTGCACCCGCACTAAATGACGGGTTTTCTTTTTAGACTCGCACCCACACTTGATTTTGGCGGGTGAACCCTACCCCAAACGGGGGCGGGCCTTGCGGGTGCGGGTCCAACTCTCATCCCTACACCAGTCCATTATCACAATGTTGTAGCAATCTTCAAGCACACCCGTAGCCGTCAGTTTGTCTCCCAAAAACAGAGAAGAGGAGATGGCAGTGGAGGAAGTTGCCATCTCTGAATAGAGCAACGATAATGCAATAGTGACAATGAAGGAGAGGAGCAATAGAGATCAAAATGTAGGGGAAAGGGTTGATGACAACAACTCCTCCGACGCTGACATAAATTTTTGCGATGAGGTGGAGGAAAATGTATGAAAAATTTTAGGGCTTTAGTTCAAATGGTTTGTAGTTCTTTAGATTATGCAAATACATTTTGTTGATTAAGGAACAAGGATGAAATATGCAAAATTTGAGGGCTATAGTTCAAATGGTTTGTAGTACTTTCCACAGTTTTGTAGCTTTACATCTTTACTTTGTATGAAAAATTTTAGGGTTTTAGTTCAAATGGTTTGGCTTTTTGGTAAGGAATTGTTTGGTAAATTTTCAATTACTTTGCATCTTTAGTTGGTAATTGACGTTTATACATGGAAGTGGTTTCGTTGTTAGGCTATGCAAATACATTTTGTTGATTATATAGGCAATTATTGGATTCATGCTTGTTTGTGGAGGAATGAAATTAGGTTTGATGAAGAATGAAGATTACAGTCGTTCCTATTGCAGAGTGTTACTAAGATTTGGCATTTATGGTTAATGTCATTAACAGATGAAAGTTCATGTTACTATCATATGTTTGCATGTATTAGAAGTTAGTTGATGTAATTTATAACCAGCTTTTAGATTGCATTCAAGGTTTTAGAGTGTATCATTGATTGTGATTGTTATTCAGAGTTATATCTTTAGTTACCATGTTTTCAATTTTCTTTTGCCTTGTCATAGTGCGGCAATATTCTTTGTTTGATAGAAAAAATCAAGAATATGTCTTGAATTGGCTTATATTATAATTTGTTACGACATCTTGTTGGTGGTGTCCAGTTTTCACCGTGATGCATGAATTATGACATTGTTTGAAATTGAATCGCTTATGCGGTGTGTTTACAATGTAAACATATGTTTTTGTAGCACTTTAGAGAGGTTGCAGAGTTGTTGAGTGTTAGTGAGAGTGAAGTTTATAGAGAAGTGAAGTATATGAGGGCTATAAATAGGGTTCTTGAAATGGAAAGAGAGTTGATTGATGTTGAAGCACATTATGTGTTTGATTATGATTCTGATTTGTATAACAAAATGGTTTGGAACCCTCTTGAGGTGCTAGCCATTTTTGACATACTGCAATTGTTTCATTATCTAATTCAAACTGTTTTGTCTTCCTCATATTGTAGTGTTGAGTGTGGGGTATATGCGCTAAAACTTCTGGAGTTCGATGTGACACACACCCCAATGGACAAGTTGACAGATGATACAATGAGCATGTTTCGGGAGCGCTTGGCTGTTGAGTGCTTCCATGGTGACATGGATCCCCTAGTAGCTACGAACTCTATGCAAGTGTACTTCATGGCTATAACGGTAATGCTTAAGTTTGATACTTGTCTTTTGCATTAAATTATATTATTTACATTCTCTTATGCATTATGTTATAATGAAAGGGATGAGAATGGATGTAGGAAATATAATTTTTTACCAAATTCAACATATTGCCATTAACCCAAGATGTAATTATGGTTTCTCACAACTCATACCCGTCTTATGTATTCAAGTAGGAGTGCCCCGCAGCTCGGATGAAATATTGCTTCAACCAGGAGATTGCTTGAATATGCATTTTTTGGATAACCTTTCACTTGGAAAGAATAAATCAACAAGGAAGAAGAAAGGTACCGAAGCATCTTTATCAAGGGAACCCAATGCATTTACTGATGCTTTGACTGCATTTCAATGCTATCAACAATAAAGGAAAACTTTAAAGTTCTATATTAAGTGCAGCGTCGACAACTTGAGAAGCAGGGAATTGACTATTCCGATTTGAAACTCCATCCGTGGAGGAGGACATTGATGAAGGGATTGACACATGCACGGATGAATAGAATTTTCATGTTATGTGGTAGTTTTTTTTTTTTTTGGGTTGTAATTGTTTTTATTTTATCTTCTATTGGCTTAATTGTTTTTTGGGTTGTAACGAATGTGACATTAATTGGATTTTCATCTTATGTTATGGATTTTCATCTTTATTTATAGCTTGTTACTGTATCCTTGAATACTTTACCATTGGTACTTGATGGAGTTTGATACTTAATAATTTGTTATTGTATCGTTGAATAGAAGATCACTTAAGCAATCCTTTGTAAATATGTTTGGATCGATTAAGCGATCCGAGTTAACTCGCTCATTTTTCTCCCAAACCTTGTAATGTTCTTAACTTTCCAAGTTAAAGTTTACGTAAACATTTCTAATATTCTTAATCAACCTTAATATGTGTTGATGTATCAAGGATGTAAAAAATTCCATGTACAATATAGGATCGCTTAAACGATTTGACAGATCGCTTAAGCGATCTCTTGTAAACATGCTTGGATCGCTTAAGTGATTCGGGCTAACTTCCTCATTTTTCTCCCAAACCTTGTAATGTTCTTAACTTTCCAAGTTAAAGTTTACGTAAACATTTCTGATTTTCTTAAACGGCCTTAATATGTGTTGACGTAAGAAAGATGTAAAATTCCATGTAGAGCGATCCTTTGTAAATATGTCTGGATCGCTTAAGCGATCTGGGTGGCTAACACGGTCATTTTTCTCCCGAACCTTGTAATGTTCATAACTTTCGTGTGATAAATTATTTTTCATAATGTGGGTCACGCATCATAACCATCTGTATTTGTGCATGAGGTATGTTTGAACTAATGCGTGACAATAATGTGCTATGAGATCCATCTATATATATATATATATAGGGTAATTGTTATCATATATTGTATATGTTTTAGTTAGATGCTCTTCACTTCCCATATGTGCATAATAACGTTGTTTATCTTCTTAAACAACCTTAATATGTCTTCACGTAACAATGATGTAAAAAAATTCACATAACATATAGGATCGCTAAAGCCATACTTTGTAAATATGCCTGGATCGCTTAAGGGATCAGGGCTAACTTGCTCATTTTTCTCCCGAACCTTGTAATGTTCTTAACTTTCTAAGTTAAAGTTTACGTAAACATTTCTAATCTTCTTAAACGGCCTTAATATGAGTTGACGTAAGAAAGATGTAAAATTTCATGTAGGATTGCTTAAGCGATCCTTTGTAAATATGTCTGGATCGTTTAAGCGATCCGAGACATCCCTTAAGTGATTTGTCAGAACTCGCTCCTTTTTCTCCCGAACCTTGTAATGTTCTTAACTTTCCAAGTTAAAGTTTACGTAAACATTTCTAATCTTCTTAAATAGCCTTAATATGTGTTGGCGTAAGAAGGATGTAAAAAACTCCCTGTACAATATAGGATCGCTTAAAGGATCATTTGTAAATATGTCTGGATCGCTTAAGCGATATGGGCTAACTCACACATTTTTCTCCCGAACAAGAATCAAGACCCACATGTACAATATAGGATCGCTTAAGCTATCTAACAATCCTTTATAAATATGTCTGGATCGCTTAAGCGATACAGACTAACTTGCTTATTTTTCTCCCAAATGTTGTCATGTTCTTAACGTCCCAAGTTAAATTTTACGTTAACATTTGTAATCTTATTAAATCACCTTAATATGTGTTGACGTAATAAGGTTGTTAAAAAACCATATACAATATAGGATCGCTTAAGCGATCTTTAGCACATGTTGTATTTGCTGCAATAAGTTTCATAAACATATCTAATTATAAATTACCATCCATTGTTTTATTATAAAAGTACACTATTTACACAATCACAATTTACTTAATTACAAGTGTTTCTTCGCATCCAATTTATTAGTCTTGATTTGCACCTGGTTGATTCTGGCAACTACTTTTCTTGTGGCCAGGTTGCTTGCAAATTGAGCACTTATTCTTCTTTCGAGGAACTCACAGGCTGAAGGAAGGCGCTTAACTCTCTTTCTCCCTTTTTCTTTCTTCGTGAATGGGGGATGAATGATAATGTCAAGTAACTGTTGCGGCACCACCTACTATTCTTTTGGAGGAATTGAATATATTGTTTCTGAATAAGCCAACATGTAGTGGCTTGTCATATAGAGAGGGGAGCTAAGTTCCGTATAAATTCTTGAACCATAATCTGGGATTTAGCTTATTGATTTAACATCAAGTAACTTATTATTGTTTTAACGTCTCTTCAGCGATTTAGCTTATTGATTTAACGGTCGCTTTAAGCGATTTGGTATATCGCTTAAACCAGATCGCTTAAAGCGATATGGTGTTCTCTTAAAGCGAACACCAAAAGCGATTTGAAATCAAATTTTTTTCTTCACCAACCTCTAATGGATTTTGCCAATTGCTATCACCCCTAACTACCCATAATGCAAGAAATTCATTAATAATATTCACTCATTTCAACTTGCATTATATTAAACACAACCCAAAAACCCAATCCATTCAATCAAAATCATAACCCTAAACCCAATCTATTAAATATTTGAGAATAAAAATCTAAAATACAAAGAGAAGTAACACAAACCTGGACGAAATATCAGGAGGAGGAGGATGAGGAATTTGACCAGTTGAGGAAGAAGAAGATGTAAAGAAGAAGAATATATTCCTTTATGTAATAAGGAAGAAGATGTGGAGGAAGAAGAAGAAGATGTGGAGGAAGAGGAGGTGGTGGGTTTTAGATTTGGTAAAGAAGAATCAGCTTGGGGAGGTGTAGGACGCCTTAATGGTGGCAGGGAGGGGAGCAAAAATCGGGGTTTGTTTTTTTGTTTTGGGTTTCTTTGCAAGAATTTTGGGTTTTTGGGGTCAAAAATAATTTTTAAAAGAAAATTAAATATTTCATCAACTTTAATTAGTGATTGAATTAAATTGAAACTTGGGATGGCCTTTTAATTCTTTTCTCCCATTTTATATACCCTAGATCTATGCTACTTCCTGTTTGCTCAACTTACATTAAAATAATCAAATGTGAGGTCAGGATGCAAATATTTTTTGAAAAAAAAATACTGGGAAGGTTTAGTAATAAGTTATATAAATTGTACTTGCACCAGAGAATAAGCAGCCCGTCTAGCTCAGTTGGTAGAGCGCAAGGCTCTTAACCTTGTGGTCGTGGGTTCGAGCCCCACGGTGGGCGTGTTTTGCTTTTTTGGTTTTTGAAATTGGTTTGAAAATAATATACCGAATATAAAGAAAAGGGAGAAATATTTTTAATTTTTTGTGGGTTTTGAAACAGGAAAAAAAGACAAAAGAAGAAAGGTAAAATTCCATTGTCCTTTAACTGTCTTTATTTCTTATCCAGATGAAGAGGTTCCATAGTTCCTTTCTTCAAGAATAATTATCAGTTATATATATATATATATATCTCTTTTTATTGATTAGAAAGGTCTGTCCCTATTGACGTTTAAATTGCTTGGTCTAGACGATAGAATATAACAAGAAGAATAATATTATCTTTAGCTTTTTTATATTTTAATAGACTAGTTTTGCTTTATTATGAAACAACACCTGCTTGTCCATGAACAAGCTCATCGGATTTGCACTACTAGAATATTTTGAGTCTTTGACCCTGGAAAATTTTTCATCTCTTACCCTGGTATGTTAAAATTAAATATAGGGACATTTTTGTTTCTGACTCTTCTTCAGTTTCAGTTTCCCATAATTTTACAAACTGATGCAAATTAACAACAAATTAGTGAAAGCTTTTTGAGCTTGAAATTACATCTAACTAGTGTTAAAGTCTGTGCACGCAGGTATATTTATACAATTTTTTTTTTTACATTATTATTGTTATTACCTCCAATTCAATGGTTTAACTCTTTTCATCTTTCACCTTTCATCTTTCATCTTTCATCTTTCATCTTCTAACATTTCATGAATAATAAATATATTTAAAAAAAAACATAAGTTACAATGAATGAAAATGAAATAAAATAATAATTTTATTATAAAAAGATACAGTGAAAAATAATGAAGATTACACGAAAAACAAAAAGGTTGAAACGCGGATATCTCGCTTTCTTTAAGGAGATTCGAGCCTTCTACGATTAGTAAAACTTAATTAACCGATGTAGTAGAGAAATTCTTTGACCTGTTCCCTCCAGGATACAACAACCTAACAGTTTTGTTGTTTAATTGACAATAACTCTATACAAATTGTTCAACCCTAAACTCTTCTAAAAAGAACATATTTCTGTAGTTAATAATATTTTCTCTCAATAGAATGGATGAAGATAAAAAAAAAAATGTATGATGAATTAATATAAGTGATATTTATATACAACCCTTCATAACTCTTCACGTACTACATCTTTTCATATTCATAACGCATCCTTTAATCTAATTAAAATCACCCTAACCACCTCAAATTCAATGACTTAACTCCTATCATCTTTCATCTTCCAACCTTTCATATTTTATCTTCCAACCATCCACAAAACATTGAACGTATGTGTTACATAGATATATGTTATTAATAGTACAAAATAACATAAACCAATAACATGTGGATAATTGCAGAATTTATAAAACTTTTGAAATCCTATGTGACACTAAAATAACAAGTGTTTCTGGATTATATTAGATATATAGATACATATATGTATCATTTATACAGCACATTAAATTTACAAGTTAATCACACAAACTCAGTCTCAAATGCCTTCATTTCATATTCTATAAATTAACCCTGGCTGTCAACTTCAATGAACCCATTCACACTTTGTTTCACAAACAAACAAACAAAAACAAAATCAGAGTTTGTTCATACAAAGCCAGCTCTAGCTCAACAACTAATCAAGTTTACCGAGTAAAACATACTTCTAATCAAACAAATACAACTGAAATACAAAGCAAATTAATGGAAGTCAACCAAACAGTCAATCATCATTTCTCACTCTTCTGGTCGATTAATGGTATAATAGGTATGAAAGAAGGCGAAAACCAAGAAGATAGCAACAACAATCTGAGCAATGACAGCCCATGGCTTGCCAAAGTAGTTGTGCATGTAAAAAAAACGCCATCTGGGCCAGAATTGTTTGCAATAAGAGTTCACTTGACGGCAAAGTTCATGGTAATAGAATTTCTTCACATAAGCATCAATGTATAACTGGTTGAAGAATTGAGTGGCATCATCAAGATTCAACCAGTTATCAAAAATATCATTCTCACAAAGTATCTCCATGTCCTTAGTAGTGTCAATGAGGTAATCCATGAGTTTTGCATACGAAGTGACTCTTGGTGGGCAATTCGGGTAGCATTGCTCGAAGGTGATCAAATTCCGCAAGATTGTTTCGGTAGTTTCCTGAATTAGCAGAGGTGGGATCTCAAGAACCCCATTGGTAAATGTTATATCCAATATGCTACCAGAAGATACTCTCTTGAATTTGATTCCAGAATCTTTTAAACTTGTGGCACACGGGAAAGGCTGCCATCCCAAATTCTTTTCATCCGATTCGTCGTTTCTGAATGGAAAAAGCAATGAATGCCTCAATAGGTCAAGAATATGCATGATTTTAAGGTCATTGAACTGGTCTGGCGTTATAGAAGGTTTAGAGGATGAAAATATGTTGGCGAAGAAATCAAGGGTTAGTTGAATTAGGGATTTGCCGCCTCCTGGAAGCGTGGTCAAGTTAAACAAACATTCAAGCACCAGCCAAGGAATTTGATTTTCTAGCAAAATCAGGTCATGGTTTAAAAATTCTTGTAAACAAGACATGGTGAATATGGGGTCATCTGGATCTTTAGCTACCTCCTCGGCATCTTTGCGGAACAGCTCAATAATGAAGCAACCATCAAGCACCATAATTTTTATAAATTCTTCAACACTGAATGTAACTGGACCTGCATAACACTCACGGGCTTCTACTTGGACAACCCTAATGGCTTCAATCAACTGCCTCAATCTTTCCTTTGGCCGTAGGGATCGTTGGAGGATGCCTTGCAAATACTTCAATTTAATTTTTTCTGTGGGTTTCAATTGTTCTGTTTGATGATGAAAGGGCCCAATTGAAAATGCATTGGGTTGATATGCTTTTTCGTTGTGCCTGAGGAGTATTTTTGGGGTTCTGAAGATACAACAATTGGGTGACATGAAGAGGTTATCCGCCATCATATTCTCAAAGGAAGATGCTAAAGATTCAGTGTTAATGGTAATGTGATCCTTTGAACTCCGGCTTGCCATAACAATAGCCTTCTATTTTCTGTTAGCTTTCCCTGCAGCCTTGCCTTTTTAAATGTATCTTTAGGCACGATTCTGTTCACAACGAACATGGAAATAAATGAAAAATAGAAGACCACTTGGTCAAACAGGTTCTAATATATATTAATTAAATATTTATTAATCTCGAGAGCTTCGGTTATTCTGGAATTTTGATGATGACAGATTCATAAAACTTAATCTCTCATATTCAAGCTCAAAATCTTTAGCATGTAGTGAAATTAACATCATTAAACAGAAATATTGAAGCAGAATGAGTTCTCTGGAGTATTCACGTACCGGTGTTTATTAAAGCTGTTAGTGTCCGAGGCTCTGTAAATGTTGCCTTGATCTATGCCTGGGGCAACCTGCAGTAATGTTTTTCACAAGCAACCCAAGTTTAAGCAAAATGATGAAAACAGAAGTAGGTTTTCGTGATTTAAGTGAAGGATACTGTAACTATGGTGTGGTTTGGCCATACAAATGTAACAAATCTTCCTGGGGACCGCACAATAGAATTCCGAAGTTGGATATAAAGTCTAAGGAATATTACATTAACATTTAACACCCTTCAGGTTTAAAAAAGGAAGAGAAAGGTTTAGATAATGAACAATGACAACCCACTGGTTCGGAAAATGTAAATATAATACCCTACTACGTACTTAAATCTGTCGTCTAAATCTAAACCAAATCTATTGTTCAAAGATTAAACAACCCTTATTTTTTTTATCATCTCTATTCGACCAATAGTTTCCAATCTGAACAATAATTTCTCAAAACTAAATATGTTAATTTAAAGAAAATTGTAAATCTAATATTCACTGTTTGCCAAGATTTAGGTGATTTTTGGACTTTGCATGTATTGTATCTTTTGTGTTGCTGCTCTTCTTGCTTCTCCTTTTTGACTTGAAAGTGTAACTGTTACTTTCTTTTAAACATGTGGGATACGGCATAATGTCGTGAAACTTGAGGGGTATCAACTAGTTTTCTCCATAAAGTTGTTGAATTGTGTTACATGAGATATATATTTTGACCCTTTAATTCTAAAGTATATAAAAGAAAAGAAAAAAGCAAATTCAAACCAGAATTTATACTTAACGTGTAACACTAAAAACTGATCAATTATCCAATTTGAGTGGCATTTGACAGAGAGATATGACCATGCTGGGCATAATGAAACGAATTCGCTTTTGCTGTAACAGGGTAGCATTAAGGATTATAAGCTTTTTTTACTTTTGGAATATGGTACAATCAACAGCTCCAGTTCAGTTACTTTGGGGATCCACAAGCCTCCCCAAAGGTAGATTATGTCAGTTGAAAACTTGGTGATTCGGCAACTTCAGCAGCATGATCATTAGGAAGCCAAGACTTAATCCATTCTTAATTTACATTTAAAACTTCACTCTTTTAATATGTTCTGTTGTTAAATACTGATTTAATATTAATATTAATTTACATGATTGAAATAACAAATAATAATAATAATAATAATAATAACCTAGCACTAGCAAAATGTATATAATAAGGTATAGCTAATCCTAATTGTTTTATCTGTCGGGTATTAGGGCTTCGGCTCATCAACCCATCATATCCAAGAAAGAGATTTTCTGGATGGATCGAATGTAATATTGTAACAAGCTTCATTTAGGCAATATCGAATCGACAGCAGACCATGTGCTATATATGCTCGCATGCATTCACAACATCTCCTAATTAAATTGATCACTATCTCCTTCTAATCATACAATTGCAATGATTTGCCGATCAAGTTACTTTTATCGAAGCCGACTTTATAATTTTGGTTCACCACCATGTAATTTTAACAAATCAATTACCCTCGCTGGTATTACTTCACTTAACTTGAAAGCAATTGTTTACACAACACTCACCAGCTGCCAGCTCTGAAATGGCTTCGTTTAATATTACATATATGGGATTTCACAAAATAATTTAACAAGACTATGCTATACTTTCACCGAAAACTGAAATGCTTTATTTCATGGTTGAATAGTTCATTTAAAAAAAAATTAACGGTTTTAGAAAGCGTTGAACACACGAACTTTACAAAATAGGGAAATTTTCATTGACCTCCTCTCCGGTATGTTTAATTACATGCTATAAGAAAAAGACTAAAGGTATATATGTATATTCACCAAAAGCTCAATGATTAACAGCACCAAGAATGGAATACAAGGTCTTTAAGAAAGCAAGAATCAAAAGGACTCTATCCCAGGGGGTGAGAAAGTTTTCTAGATAAAAAAGGCGGATTCTGGACCACCGGTGTTTACGGTGTCGGTTCACTTGATGGCAAATATCATGATAATAGAACTGTGTGACACCTGCATCATTGCATAGCTTATTTAAAAACCGATCGACACCCTTTAAATGCAACCAGTTATCGATGATATCCTTCTTGCTAAGAATCTCAATGTCTTTGTCGGTGTGAATGAGATTATCCGTGAGTTTGGCATAAGAAGTGACTACGGCTTGGTAATTCGGACAACATAGTTCAAAGCTGATGAGGTTTCGGAGAATGGTTTCGGTTGTCTCTTGAATTAGCAGGGGTGGAGTCTGGAGAACACCATTTCCAAAGTTTATGTCCAAAATACTAGTTGCCATTCCTATCTCAAGCTTGATACCGGCTTCGTTGATCTTTGTAGCACAAGGGAAGGGTTCCCATCCCGTGGGTTTTCCATTCATTCTTTGCTTGTGTCAGTCGAAAGATAAAGTATCTATAACTTAATACAAAGAGATTCTGATTCAAAAAAGCATAAAAGATTTATAAACAGTTCAAGTATTCTCAATTAAATTTGCTAACTGAACAATGCGTTTTAAATTTATTATACCAGTTACCAGTTTCAAATGCAACTACCTGCAGACTGGATCAGTTTTTTTTTACTTCTAATTCGGGTTATTGACAATCCGTCCTGCCTGGAGCACCTGCAACAAAAGTTTAATGCATTAGCAAGAGAAATTTATGAATCTTTACTATGCATGAACGTGGAAATAAAATGTATATTTGGACACGATTCTGTTCACAACGAACACGGAAATAAGTTCTAATACATATTAATCTCGACACGATGTAAGCTCTACAATTTAAGCATGATCACTTGTTCTGGACTTTTGATGATGACAAATCATAAAACTTAATCTCTAATATTCAAGCTCAAAATCTTTAGCAGAGAGTGAAATTAATATAATTAAACAAATATATTGAAGCAGAATGAGTGCTCCAGAGTATCAACGTACCGGTGTTTATTAAAGCTGCTACTGTCTGAGGTTCTGTGAACGTTGCTCGAGGTTGCCTCGATGTTAATCACTTGATTTATTCCTTGGGCAACCTGCAACATTGCTTTTCAGAAGCAATCCAAGTAACATAAGTATGTCTCGTGCCTGTAATGTGTCTTTTGGCTGTACAAATCTTCCTCGGAAAGCCCAAGGGATTGGTCTGGTGGTCAAGGAGGTGTGCTCCCTTCCTTCACTTTCTGGGTCCAATCTGTGGGACTATCTACCACAATGTATAATTGTGGTTTATCTGGTTCATTGGGTTTGTAAGGTATTTAATGAACCTCGGGATTAGTTAAGATGCGCGTAAGCTGGATCAGAATCTTCTTGGGGAACCCACAGTAGAATTTTGAAGTTCATTGATAAAGTTAAGGAACATTACCTGGACAACCCCTAAGGTTTAGAAAAATAACAATGGTAACCCAATGGATTAGACAGGTAACATATTGATATTATCATTAAAGTTGAGGGCTCAATATAAACTATGTTTCTATCACTTTTTGAATTTTATTGTTCTATTGTAATTCTCATATTTAATAACTTTGGAGACTCCAATTATAATAAGTTATGTTTCAATTACTTTTTAAATTAGTCAATTTTATTCTGAGTATATTTAATAACTGTGGGGGCCTTTTGGGTTTTTACATAATCATCCAATTTTTTTATTGTCAAATAATCAAAAGTCAAAAGTTCAAGGACAGTTTGTTAATAGAACCCTTTACACTTGTATCAGAACTGAACAATAACTAATAATGTTAGTTTAAGGGTAAAAATTTGGAATAAACTATAATGGGATGGAAACTTATAATATTATGATAATCTGAGTGGGAATAAGTTATTTCCTCTAAACTTTAATCTCTAAGTCACAAGACACTTCCCTCCAAAACAAACAGGCCCTTGCAGGAAACAAACACAAATAAACCGACAAACATTGGATTATCAATTTCTCCATCAAACTCCTAGCAAATTAATGGTCGTCACCAAACACTCAATTATTAACAACACCAAGAATGGAATACAAGGTCTGTAAGAAAGCAAGAATCAAAAGGATTGCACCAACATCACTTGATGGCAAATATCATTATAAAAAAACTGCGTGACACCTGCATCAATGCATAGCTTATTGAAAAATCGATCGACATCCTTTAAATTCAACCAGTTATCGAT
>WYDK02000080.1:3770397-3782103 GCA_009867345.2 Toxicodendron radicans
AAGTAAGGTCATTTGCTTTGATTGTCGGATCAATTAACCTCAGATGCAAAATAGTCAAGGCCAGATGCAGGATGAGCAAATAAAAGTTACATCATTCTTTACATAGCTCCATTATCTAGATTCATAATAGATATTGTACAACCAAAATATTAAAAGTTGAATGTCAATTGAAAACATAATCAGATAAACTTACCAGTGGAAACATTGACAAATAACAGCCAACCAATTCAAACAAACGTGTTCCATAAAGTTGCAGCAAACGCCTAAGCTATTATTGAGCACTTAGGAATTTTAATCAAATGTGATACACACAAAATTCTTCTCTCTATAAGGAAAAGATTGAAAAAGTGTTATATTATAGTAGGAATCAAGGCCATTGAGATCCCAAGCAGGCTCGATTGATATGTTTGTCTGATCAATCAACTTCAGATACAAATTATAGACAAGGCCAACTACATGATAAGCAAACAATAGTTACATTATTCTTCAAATAGATTTTTTTTTTTTACCATATTTATTTTTAACAAATTCTACTGCTGCGTAAGACTTTATTGTATGAAACATCAATTGAATAACAATGAAAAAGTCCAGAAAAGAAAGTATAAATTATGAAAAAAGTACCTCCAGTGTAAAAGAGATTTTATAAGAATGACCTCAAGTTTCACATTTAAGCTCTTGAAGTCAAAGATTACCTAATCCTACAATGTTAGCATGCATGCCCACACACTAAACAACATTATCACAAAAAAAAAAAAAAAAAAAACACAAGTCAGGTTATATGATTAAAATACTATTCATCTAACACCCTGCTGCCACAAAGAAATGGAATAAAGGTAAAAGTAAAATGTGCTTCATATTCTCATCAGAAGAGGGGAAATAAAATGGCTATCAATTTACCAATTTTGCCAACAAATGAAGGCAGCCACATTCATGCCCTCCAGCTCGAACAGGACAAAGTCTTTCACAGGCATCCTTGAAAGCCTTCTTCCAATGGTCCAGTGAAAAGTTTACTTGGTCTTGATCCCCTGAACTACATGTACTTCCAAGGTTTTTCCTTGAGTCAGAGCCAGAACCTCTATCAACTGCCTTTGCGGCAGCAGACTGCATGTGTGGAGTCAGAGTCTGGACAAAGCAGGAAACAGAATAAGTTCATGAAATCCATTTTTTAACTTGGAATTTGCTATCATGTACAGAAAAACACAACAAACGAGCAAAAGAGTTCAGTTATAACCTGCCACCATATAGATTCTACGATACGGGAGAAGATCCAAGCTTCAACCTTTTGCAGCGCAGACAAAAATGTAAGTGGGTTCTCCCAGTCACCAAAACTTCCACATACAAAATTTTTGTTCCCCTTATTGCCAGGAGAAGATTCCTTCCATTTAAGTGGAGATGATGTCTTGTTGTTTCCCCTTTGACCACCATTCCTTTCCATGGATTGACGTGCAGAAAATGGTTGCTCTAGGTCTCCAGTGGCTTGGCTTATAATTGCTCTCAGCACAATAGAATTCGACAACCAAAATGTCAACCTGTAATAAGAGTACCAGGTATAACAAATGAGCTTACAACAAATTTTAGAAATTCTTTTAAACAATAAATGGACATGTATATCCTGCTCTGAATTGCAGAAGGGTGCAGCAAGATAAATGGTTGGTCCAATAGTCAAAATTCTCACCCACTGAGTTGCTCAATTCAAACGGATATTCCATCGAAAAGACTGCTTAAGAAGAAAATCTAGATCAATTCTCAGAGGTTCTAGGGGAAGGAACGTTGAGTGGCATGTTCAAAATTTTGGTATAGGTGTATCAAGCTGCTATAAAAGGCCTTACCTTAGTGTTTGTAAAGTCAATGCCTCATTACTAAATCAAAAGACCTAGAAGATTTCATTTTTGTTTTTCAGTACACCATGAGAAGAACCAAAAACATTTGAGGGAAATTTCAATGTCAAATGTGAACGAGTTAGAAGAATATCACTTTAAGATAATGATATGAATGAGTAATGAAGGCCAAATGAAAATGCATAAGATGATTTTCAAGTACCTGGGAACATCATTTCCACAAGCTTTTGCAACCAAAACTAATCCCGAAATGGCACTTCTTGCTGCACTAGCTCTCCTTGATTGGGAATTTTCTCTGCAAGCATGAAGATAGAGCCTTGAAAGACGCCGAGCAGGAGCATGGACCTTACTCATGGAACTTCCATGCTCAGCAACTACTGAGTAAAGAGCAGCTTCTGCAGCAGCAGCTTCTTGCAGCTCTGCCTCAAGTGTTTTTATCTTGTGCTCCAACTGCTGGATTTTGCTCTCCACAATAGCACTTCTGGTATCCTTAGGATAAACCTTCGCATCTTTTCTTTCACTACTCCTGAAGCTTCCAGCAATATTCTGGGAATCTCCCAAAAAACCATTTTCCTTCACTTCTTTGTTATGATTATTACTAACCAAACCGTTGCCTCTCGCTATTTCTGGGGATGATCTAACAGACTTCACATGCTTTAGTCTGTCACTTTTTAAGATATTACCCTTCATTCCAAAGTTTTCCCTGCTTGAAGAAGGTGAATCATTTCCCAGTGAAATTTGGTTACTGGTTGCATCTAGTGAATAATAATTTAGCGCTTCATCTCCTGAGGAATGTCTTTTCTGCTCAGATTTTTCTCTTTCAAGCCAGGTGTTTTCTTGTTCCTTCCTCTCCATGTCCTCCATAAAACTATTGCAGTCATCATCTGAGTTTGCAGCCCCCTCCGCGGAACCTTGTTCAGTTTTACAAGTTTTTCCATCATCCTCTCCATTCACTTGAGAATCCTCAATGTTTTGAGAGTCAATCTTCTCAACAGGAAAATGATTAGATAAAATTCCCTGACTGTTTTGTTCAGCATGACCATTAATAGCGGATTGTCCATTAGGAAGCTTTTTCTGAACGTCCTGAGGCAAATCTTCATGGTCATCACTTCTCATGCTGGTGTTCTCCTTAGCATGTCCATTAGTGAAGGATAGCGAAGAAGTAACATTGTGGGCTACTACATTATTTGAGATCACTGAACTAGAGTTAGGAGAGTTGAACACCGAAGCATTACCATTTACTAGGCTCTCAAGTTCAGAAGATAAATCTATAGATGACGAGTGAGATGAACTGGACCTCTGATTTTCATGTGATGGGATCTGTGGCTTTATATTTGATTTTTCTTGCTGTAGCTTTGAAGCTAGGTCAAGCTCCTTTTTAACTCCTCTGCTATCTGACAATTTGACTAATCCATTCTGCAATTTTGAGTCAATCGTTAAAGTTACTAATACTCACATATACAATGTCAAATGACAATCCTGGTTTCTTATAAGACTTAGCATAGGGCAATGCTCATGGCAAATCAACATAAAGAAATTTCAATACTAATGGTGGTCCCACCAAGAGGCAAGTTAAATTGCAACAAAAACAATAGCAAACATCTGCCTGATATGAATTTAATGGCTTACTGCCATTATCCACCTAGCATTTCCTATGTGGTTTATCAAATAATTGTTCAATTGAGAGTCTCTTCGTCTCATAAGTTTTGACATTGGTTATCAAGCTAGAGAAAAAGTATTTTCTCCAACTGACAGGAGAAAAATATGACAATTTAATGGCAATACAAAAAGTTCATGCTGGCCAAATTAGTCCGGTTAAAACAGAACAAAAATGAATAATTTCTATTAAAGATGATAATCAAAAGCAAGCAATGAGGACCTTTTCATTTTGAGGAGGTAAACCACTATTTGACTCAACAGCAGAAGATGAAGCAGTCAGAGATGAGTGCGACGAAACATCATCATCTGTGAAAAAAGCAACCTCAGCTTCCTCAGAGTACTCTTCATTCATCAATTGTGAAACAGATTCACCACCATTCTTATCCAATGAAACCTCTTTTGACAAGCCATCCCTCAAGGAGGAGCCTGTGCGACCGACGGCTTTATCAACTCTCTCAATTTTAATAGACAAAACTGGTTGAGCTGTGTTTTTATAGTTCCTCTTGCTGTTCATTGGGACATTTGCACTTAATGTCTCTTTAAGAATGCCATAATCTGACAAATCTATGATAGCAGTCGCCAACAAATGAGTTTTTTCCCTTCGAGGCTCATACAAGTTTAACTCTAAACAATTCTTCTGGAATGTAGCAGCATCCTTGTTTTTGACATTCATTTCCCTCAACAGGGTCACAGGTAGCCTAAAAGACTCATTGAATTCAATTCTCCCCTCTCCAACAACAGATCCCAGTGAAGGTACAACCGTTTTAGTAGACCCAGAATTTCGATCACCATTTTCCCACTGAATCATGACAGAACGAAGTGATCTTAGCGATTGTGATGGCGGCCATGGCTTAATCTCCTGAATATGGATTAAATAATCGACATGAACCACCGCATCTTTCCTGTTCTTTGCACTTAGACCAAGAACCATTGTTGCATGAACACACAGCTATTCCACAGAGTGTGAACCCCGTCTCAATGTCCTTAAAAAACTTCTATCACAAGCTCTCTTAAATTCCTATATCCCCAACAAATAAGTAAAAAAAAATAAAAAAAAAAGGCAGAACCATGTAAATTCAGCAGAACAACTAAACAGCAGAATTTAAGATTTGAAGAATACGTAAACTTAAACTTTGTTTCCCACAAACAGATTAAGGTAACATTGTAGTTATTAAATGATCCAAACTAAGCCACACATAAAGAAGGAAAAGGCATTAAACGCTCACATCATTAATAAGTGTAAAGCAACAACTTACCAAGAAATAAAGAAAAGATAACAACAGAGCTAAAACTTGAGAAATATAAAGAAATTAAGTAACTTTAAGTTCATTTAATGCAAAGTACAAAGTGTACAAGAGATCAAACTAAAAAAATCAGCAATGATAAGTATTTAAAGCGTATTTTAATTCCTTGTAAACCTTAGAAGAGCAAAATGAAACGACTTCTCAGTTACTCAAGAGTTACACAGAATTTGCTTCTTCTTTATCATTAACATCAGATCCACACAATAGTAAACATGATGTAATCAAAACGGTCCATTCTTTGAGCTTAAAATGGCAAAATACACAACAGATTCATTACAATGCGGCATTAAAATTAACAAACTTAACTAACAAAAAAAAAAACATAACTCGTGAATTTCTTCATTTCAGACAAAAAGAAAACAAGTAGATGAAATGTTAAAGAGATGCGTGAACCTGTCAAATTAGTAGCTGAAAAATGTAAGAGAAGGAACGTGTTTTGGATTTGAAATATCTGAGTTTTGTTTGAGGCTGAGAGAGTGACTGTGACTGAGTAAAACCAGAACCGAGAATGTCTCGCAAAACATAAAAACTTCGTATAATATTTTCTTACAAAAAAGCTACGGCTGACATCAAGAGAGGACTTCTAAAAATTAATTAATTAATCTACACAACAGATTAATCATATAGGAGAAACGAGGCCGTTTTGGTGTTTTTCTTCACTGTCGTTTGCTTTTTGTTGAGTGTTCTGACAATGATGCTTTGCCAAATCTGTAATAAATTACGCGCTAGTTAAGAGTGTGTGGTACACTGTCAAATCATGGTGAAACGGCAGAAGTCGGTCAGTCGGTCCAGCCCATATATCCAAAAATTATTCCGTTTTGCCTACTGTGTTTGTAATTTATTTATTCAGAATTTCTATTTTTCTATAATATAAGCTCATATATATATAAATATATATATTAATATATTATCTTGATGGAATTTTGCCGAATAATTAGACATTTAAAATATAAGATTGCGTTTGTATTTTGTAATGTAGGTGAGTTAAATATCCATTAAATGCGCGTGGGTGGTGTGGTTGGCTCGTCTTTTTCTGACGTTGTCGAGAGCGCCGACACCGTATTGTTGCTGGCTGTCAAAATACAATACAAAGCCCGGGAAAGTGGAGGTCACGTCACGCTACCATCAGAAGAGAATCTCTTTCCTGGGCTTTAATTTTCATGGGCATGGGCCGTAAATTGGTTCTCAAATGGCCCACCAAAATAATAAATTTTCATTGTTACTTTTTATGTAAATCAGATAGATGGTTATCCATTAATATAAAATTGCCAGGTTGATCGGCCATCATAATCACGCTTTACAGTTGATTATTATGCAGTAATTACAAGAAAAATGTGCTTAATCTCAAAGCAAGAGAATTGGTTGATAAGGGTTAAAACGTCCTTGTCATGATGATCAAAGTTAACCCATGTGAGCCGTCTGATCGGTTCATAAAAAGTATGGGGTAATCTGGGATGACAGCAACCCCCACATACATAATCTTTGAAAGTAGTTTTTAACTTTTTATAATGTATTTTTCAGGTAGGAGTTGACAGCTCTACTCCCTTACCTTACTTTCCAAGATTCAAGTTTCAAGTTTCAGAATATAGAAGGCTACTTGATAATTCTGAACAGCAAGTGAGTGAATATTTTTTTTCTCATAACCAACACACCAGAACAAGAAACTTAATTCAGGCAGCTTGACTTCAAAGTGTAATATCCTCTGTTCTGGTGGATTCATCAATTTGACAACAATGCATTTCTTCGTCATCAAGATTCTTAATTATGTTATATATTCACCAGAAGGGTTGACTTATATATGTATTTTGTATTTCTTGATATTGAATTATGCAAATTTGAGGATCTCCTGTCATTTTCAGATGCCTCGTGGCTGCTACTGCAGTTGCTGTTTGGAAAGGATGATGCATCAATAATAAATCTATCTGAAAAAAATATTTAGGCATATACAATATCAAACAATCAAAGATGGCATTTACAAACTATACATAAGATGGGGAGAAACAAACAAAATATAGGCCTAAAATTGTTAGGAGTCTTATCAAGACTATGATGTAGAATCTGATTTCTGTTCAGTGTCGGCTGATGCCTGGACTTGAGCTGCATATTGTAAGTTCCAAAGGACATCCTCAAAAGAAGGACGGGATGATGGATCAGGGGATATGCATTTGTTTGTGATTGATATCACAATAGACAATGACTCTTGGGAGCATGTGGTTAACACAACTGGATCCACTATTCGTTTTCGACCATCCTGGCTGCTGAAGGATGCCTGTACATTGAGAAAAAGTCTTGTAAACATGTCATCTCTAGTTATATATATATATGATATAATGATACTTCATATATGATATAAGCAAGATACTATAGTCATCAGGTTACATTAAAGGGCAATTTTCTTTATTTGGGATGGTGGGATGCAGCTATAGACTGAAGAATAACCAAACGATGAATAAAACATAGATTTAGAGCTATAGAAGATAAGTAAGAACCAAGGAATCCATTGAATAATGTGATACTAATGCTTCATGGTACAACATTTCATCTATACAAAGGCTTTCAGCGTACCATTTCGTTTAGCAGAAATGCTTCTCCTTTTCCACTAACAATAGGGCCAACAAGCGATTCAAGCAATATAAATCCAAAGTTGTAAACATCATCCTCTACTTTGGTCGTTTGGCTGCAATAAAGGATTTAATACAGTTAAGCATTATATGAATAAATGTTGCTGGGATCTTGTAGACATAGAGAATTTCAAAACTACATGTTTATGCAGCAATGTTTCACTTCTTTAACCCAACTTTAACATATTACTCGACATGTTTATTCACTGTGTGTGTCAATCTAGGCCAATTTTAGAGGAGCCCATTATGGATGCCATATTCATCAAATATGCTGCCCAAAGAAGCAACCCAATTTTGTTGTCATGCATCATAGTTTCAACCTATTATCCTTGCATAATCTATTAGTTTGATTCCACAATCTTCGCAAGCAAGTTTCCTAATTATTTTAAAAAGATTAGTAACTAAATTGCCTATTTGCAGGAACATCTCTAACATGAAACGTTGAATAAATAAGACTATGTACCGTGACTTTGAGCCATCACCCTTTGCCTACAGAGCAAAGACAAAAACATGTGTCAGCAACAACTAAAAACTAAGATATCATAGCCAGGTCAAAAAGTTCATATATATATCCAGGAAATATACCTCAAGTCTTTCATTTTCTTCCATGATGATAGACATCCCACAGTCACTCAGCTTCGCTATCCGATGCTCATCAAGCAATATATTATTTGTTCTTAATTGATTGTTAAAAGAACCAGGAATAACACCAATATGTAGAAAATGCACAGCCTTGGCAACACCAATCAGAACTGACAATCTATCTGACCAATTAAGAACCTTCTCTGGACAATTTTCTGCATAATTTTTTCATATTAAAAACTGACTAATGTAGAAAATGTGACTATCTGAGACGTCCAAAAACAGGAGGCATAAACTATCAAAACTATTGTTGTGTGAATTGTTTAGAAAGATTTTTCTCTTTTTTATCAGAAAAAAAAATGTAGAAATATAATTGTATGTTCATCCTAACCTTTGACTAACCTGATAGATGGGTACGATAGTTCCCATAAGGTACATATTCATAAACAAGAAAAACTTTGCTGGCACTGGAATTATCTTGTCCGCCACCCTCAATGCAGTGACCCAACAGGCCTACTAAATGTGGATGGTGAAGCTTTGAAAGAAAATCCAGCCTAATTTTAAGGTTTTGAATTGAATATTTCTTCAAAAAAGCCAGAGACCGAATGGCAACATAGGTTCCATTCTCCAATCTTCCTTTATAAAGCTGAAAATCAGAAGTAAAAGAATTTAAGAGGTATCTGACAATAAAACAAGTTGGCAAAAGTATAACCACATAAGTTCTCTTTACAAAAGGGAAAAGGAATTTAGTTTAGTTTTTTAAGTACCTTTCCTCTAGAGCCTTCACCCAAAAATGATGATGAATCGAAGTTATTTGTGGCTTCCTTTAACTCTTCCAAGGAAAATGATCTATATACAGGGGCACCTTGAGTCCCAAGCTTCACTTGAGAAATTAACCCTAAACAAAGTAGAAAGCAAAAGATAAGCACTTAAAGGTTTCATAAGATCTACAATCCATCATTTACAAGCTCATGACATAGTCTATCAGTAGCCTTTCAAATTTGAAAACTGGCTTTGAGAAATATATAAAATATTGTTCATTGAAAACTACAATAGCGAAATAATTAGACCAATGTACAACTTACTGGCGTTTGCAAGGACCTCAGAGGAAACCCCGGCTGGTGAATTATCCTGCACAGCTTTTGGCCTTGTATACTGTTCGAATTTCACTGTTTTGCGGTATCTTCTACAGAAAATGAGAACCCCAACTACTGCAAGCACCACAATAAGTACTACTCCACAGATGATAGCAATCAAAGATCCTATTTCTCTTCCTATGGATTGTTTCCTTGTACTGGCTTCTTTACAATAAGACTCTTGATGCTGATGTTGGTCGTCAACTGATAAGCAGTTCCCACCAAATTTAACAACCGTCTTGTCTGAATCACTGTCCAAACAAGGAGGAAGTCCACCTACTAACTTGTTATTTGAAATATCAACAAAACCAAGTTTGCTGCCACAATTTAGATGATTTGGAAGTGATCCACTCAGCATATTAGATGCTAAATGCAAATAACTGAGGTTTGTCAAAGAGAACAGGACAGAGGGGGGTGTTCCACTCAGATTATTGAAAGATAAATCAAGGTGTTGAAGCTGGCCCAATTCACCAAACTGCCGGGGAATCTCACCAGAGAATGAGTTCTTGCTTAAGAGAGCTGTAACTAACCCTTTTGGCAATACAGGTAGTCTAGAATCCAACCTATTTTCTCTTAAATCCAGTACATGTAGGCTAGTTAAGCCACTCATATCAGGCAATTTACCAGAAAGCTGATTGTGAGACATGGCAATATCAGTTAGTGTAGTCATTCTACAAATTGAAGAAGGAAACTGACCCTTCAATTGATTACTCTTCAAGCACAAAGTAGTGAGGTTTGATAAGGAATTCCACCAGTCAGGAACAGTTTCATTGAAATAGTTCCCATCCAGTGTCAAAGTTTGCAGGTTAACCAATCTAGAAATCCCAGATGGGATAGAACCAAACATAAAATTTGAGCTCAAATCCAAAACTTCAAGTGAAGATAGCCGATGAATCTTATCAGGGAGTGGTCCCCAAATCCCCAGAGACACTAAGGTGAGAACCCTTAGACTTGTTAACCTTGTCAATGTAGTAATAAAAGAATCAATGGAGAAACCTAGAGACAAAGTTTTGTTGGGGATTGGATATCCTGTGAACTCACCAACCTTAACTAGCTTATCTCCCATGATTTTAAGCTCAGTGACAGAATTATCTTGACAAGAAATGCTCATATGTGCAGTTGAAATCACACTACAAAGGTCTCCATTATAATTTTCCCAAATTTCTAGTGGTGAAGGGTACTCTAAATGTTTTCTTAACTGAAGTAAAACTTGAGTCTGAGAGGTTTGCAACTGATGGGTGCTCGGAATGAAGAGAACCCATGAAACAAACACTGGCAGAAACAAGTAGAAGTATCCCATTGCAAAACTTCAGGAAGTTATTAACTCTAAGTTTCACAAGAATGCCCTGGAACCCTAGAAATAAAGCAGGAGCTACAAGGTCTCAACAAACAAAAACAGAATCAACAAAGATATTTATGTAGAATAAGCAAAAGAGAGCTCAACAAGTCAGTTTACCTGGAAAATAAAAAAATGAGATTTTTATCAACAAGGAGAAATCCAGGAAGTGAACTGACGACTCAAAAATCCTGCCTCGGATGCTAAAACAAGTAAAAGCTAATGAAAATGGCACTATTAATAACATTAAAAAAAAATCCTTATTTAACCAACTTCAAGAAAGTCCTGCAGCAAGAATAACACGAAGAACAAGCAACCAAAGCTCATGATCCAAGGACTGTCACTGAGACACACTCTATAAAAATGAAAAATAAAAACAACCCGGGAAGCAAAAATGGGACACAAAGCTAGTACAAGTGTAGTTATTAGTTAATTGTAATTCTGTGGAAATTAATGTGATTGTGAGTGTGATAATAAGGGAGCGGCCCACATTATGAAGTTAAAAAGAGGAATTTAAATGTAATGAAGCAGAGAAACTGTTAAGGCATTTACAGCTGATAATGAATATGTGAGTGACATTAATAAGAGGTGGAGAGAGAAGGACAAGGCAAGCCGCAAGCAAGTGGTGGTTGTGTTTTGTGTATCAGAATTCAGAGAGAGAACAAGTCAAGAATGGAAAATGTCTCTGTGTGATTGATTTTGTCTTTGTTTATGTATGTATTTTTTTTAAGTTACTTTTTTGTCCTCAGATCCTGTTGTTAATTGCAGAATTGCCATCACATGGGTTTCCTTTTCCCTCTTTATCTTTGAATGGATTGATAAACATTGGTTTGATATGACCAAAATAGGCATGGTCCTGTTGGTTTTGTGATTACTAAATTACCCTTGATTAATTTTTGGTTTGAATAAATTAATTAATTAAAGATTGAATTAATCAGAGCAACCACTTATGAAACTATATGGTACAAACAAGTACAAGAATAAAATATGAAATGTATAAATGTGGGGAATGTCATCCAGTGTGGTCATGCCAATAGGTCCAATTTGTATTACATTATTACAAATAATGTTTTTTGTAGGGCATTACTAAGGTAAAATTATTATTATTATTATTATTTGCTGTTATTTATGTAGTACTATAATTATATCAGAACCCTGAAATTAATGTCTTTTTAAAGATTTTTCAAACCACCATGATTATTCGCACTTTTACCTACACATGATTTCAAT
>WYDK02000080.1:3794285-3808210 GCA_009867345.2 Toxicodendron radicans
TATAATTTTGAAGCACGAGAAATCATAAAGGAATAATTTAAGAGTCTCCTCGTACGAATTGAGGGCAGAGAGTCATTTCAATTATAATTGTATTTTCCACTCATTGAGTTTTCTAGCTCACTGTTTTAGTGTTTTTCCTCCAGGTTTGCAGTCAAGATTCTCGGGGCGTAGGTAGCACGCTTTCGGCTAGTTCGCAGACACATGTTCTTCAGCATAATGTTTGTACATGGTAGTTGCACTATGATACAATTTTTTTGTAAATTTCTTTGTAATAAATAATATTTTGAGATTTATAAATGGTTTTCGAAAAATCTCACCCTTATTTTGGGAATCTAAGCCCCTAGGTTCGTCCGAATCCGATAGGGTCAGGGTTACCCGAATTTAGGTGAGATATTGGATGTGGGAAAAACTGACATGATAGTGTCAACCCAATTGTTAAGACTTATAAGAAAAATTTGTAAGATTAAGTTATAAGCTTAGTATTATCGTTAATCAATTGTGTATTTACTATTCCCACTTTATATTTTTTTGCAGAAAGGTGAGGTACACGTGTAAAAATGACTGTGCACACAAAGGCACACTAGGTGGCGACATCTGTGCATAAGCGGTCAAATTGTCATCTGATTCTCACTCCATCTTTTTTAACGGTAAATTAGTAAAATCTCTTCAATTATCTTTATTTTTTGCAGTTTTAGAAACTTAATATTGAAAATTTAAATATATAGTGGTATAATATTATATTGCATTATCACTTATGAAAATCCAATAAGTAATCTTATTGATTTTATATAATATAAGTAAGTAATAAACAATTATCCTTGACAATAATTTATCTGAAATTAAATTAAATATTATACCTCCTCTGTCTCACAATTATATTTGTCATCCCCAAAATAAAATGTATTAGATTTTCCTTAGTTTATGTTGTGCTGTAAAAACCTAAAGGCGTGGATACATGTTACGTGTTAGTGTAATCAGGTTAATTTTAATTATGAGTAACAATATATAAGCAAAATTTCTACCCTAGTTTTAGGATTTTGAAATCAAACCCCATTAAAAGTAATCAATAACCGTCTTTGTATCGAGAGAAAAACTACACACAACAATAAAAACATAGTGGACGTAGAATTTGTAAAGAAGCATCCGAACAACTTTAAAAACATTTCTTGTGTTTCTTATGTTGATTGCGATTTTATTTCATTTTGTTTGACTATGTTATCTCTTCTAGTAATTCAGCATCAAATAAGTGAGTTTCTTACAAACTGCTGCATAGATTCATTCAAACCCTACGTACATCTCGTTGATGCGGAAGTTTGACAAAAACATGATGGGAGAATTTTAAACCAAAAGGATGTGTTTGTCATAAAATAAACCTTAGGGAGCCAGGAAGATATTAACAAAATATACATATAATATAAGCAAAGATCATTCCGTTAAGAAAATATTTTTTTTTTCTTTTCTCTTAATTTTCTCCGTAAAAAATAAAAATAAAAATGACAGTTATGCGAGGAGAAACTTGTACGGTACACCAGTCGACCGTTTCTTATTGTCTTCCACAGGCCACAGCAATACAGTTCATTCATACTCAATTCTCCAAGCCGCAGTTAAAAACCTTCTCTTTTGAAATTATCTCTCACCTCCAAGATGGTTACGAGCAGCAAAGTTTGGTAGAAGAAGAGAAAAATGTTCTACTCACGGGGTTCTCTATCAAGAAAAGGCCCTCTAGGCGCCATATGGGTTGCTGCTTACTGCTTCAAAAGGCTTAAAAAAGCTCAAGTTTTTCAGACCGACATTTCTTCCTCTGTTGGTCAGTCTTACTCTTTTCAACTCTCAGGTTTTTGTTTTCGTCTTTGTTTAGTTTTTGTCTAGAACGAGCGAATATGATACTAAGGTTTTCATTTTTATTGACATGGCTTTTGTTGAAATAGTGATTTCTCTTTGTTTGGTGTATTTGATCTTGTTTTTCTTATATCATAACAGAGCAAAAGCCAAGGGTTATACAAATTTCTTTTTGTAATTTGTTTCGGTTCCTTTAGTTTGAAGATAAATGTACGCAGGAATTGTTTGGAGAATGAACTTATAGAGTGTTTTAGATATTTTGGATGCTTGTCAGTTTTATGATACCATATGGGTATTCTGTTTATTGGCTTAATTAACTTAAAAATCATCTGGGTTTGTTGATTTTCTTTTCTTTTTTAAAATCAAGTTGTGTTCCTTTGCTCTGAAGTATATTGGTTCAGCGTGTGTTCTCCGCCTCTATTCTGAACCTTCTAGCCTTTGGTTCTTTAGAAACCGTGGCCTCACATCAGTATTTTTTTTGTGAGCTGAGGAATATTGTTTTTAAATTGAGTATCATTGATTGCTGGTAGAAATTTGGTAATTAGGGTTTTGACGTGGACACCATTTTTGTGCAGTTATCCAGCATATTAATGTGAGTGGGCTGAGTTTTTTTCCCCCCTTCGCTTTGTAATGGCAAAACGTGGCTTTCTAAGTCACAATTTTGATCATGTTCTTTCGTTTTCTACATGAGTGTAAGGTATACTAATTAAATGAAGGTTTTGTATTAGCAGCTTTGGGTTAAAATTTTGCCAAATGTTACCTTGGAGTTTCAATTGATCTATCACGGAGCACTTGATGCTTCTCAAAGGTGGAAAAGGTGGTTTTCATGTCTCGTGTTGGATGAATGTGGTCTTTCATAAATTAACTAGTGCAAATAGAAATAGATAACTGTATAAGATAGTATAAATGGAAAAAAAAATAATAATAGAAGTTATAATTTTTGTTTTGCTTTTGAAAATTATTATGCCTTTATTTGTGCATGTACTCTTATGCCTTTTGAATTGTCAAACATACCATTGGACCTAGATTCAACTTGACTGGTTGATACAATCAAATTTTCACACTGAGGCTTGATTTAGTGCTGAAACTTTTGCATTTAGTAATTGCTTATTTGGTTGATTCAGAATGTATAATGGATATATGGAAAACCAAAGGTTTA
Source organism: Toxicodendron radicans (assembly GCA_009867345.2). Classification (NCBI taxonomy): domain Eukaryota; kingdom Viridiplantae; phylum Streptophyta; class Magnoliopsida; order Sapindales; family Anacardiaceae; genus Toxicodendron; species Toxicodendron radicans. The sequence goes on from WYDK02000080.1 coordinate 3,797,284, forward strand.
GTAGTTTTACAAGACAGTAAAAATCTAAATATTCAATTTCTTAAACACTTTTGGTACCTTGAAAGCTATGCGTTGGGAGTCATAACCTTCAGAATGCTGTTTGGGTGAGATAAATTGATTGACCCTTGATTAAGTCAATCTGTAATAAATTATATAAAAATGCAGGAAATGTAAAATGCCCTTCAAAGTACAGCAGAACAATTCTGAAGGCATAATGAATTAAGTTTTCAGAACATGGCGACTGCCAAAACTACTGGATTCTGTTCTCTAACATCAGTGAGAATTTAGCTCACATCTTCAGTGCAATTTTTTTGTTTGCTTTTGCAAGTTTATATTATTGCCAATTTTTTCTGGTAACTTAAATTTCTGATTCCACTTTATCTTCTTCCCCTTTATTTATATATTTATTTTGTGGTTTGCAGAGGAGATTTTGAAAAATGAATTTGATGCTGTGACATATAGAGTTCTGGCATACCTTCTTCTGGGTTTAGTCAGGATATACTCCAAAAAAGTTGAATATCTGTTTGATGAATGCAATGATGTATTGATTAAGATTAATGACTTTGTGGTTGGTGAAAAAAGTAAGTCACGAAAGGGAAAACTGAGTTTACCATATTATGCTATTACTGTACCAGATAGGTTTGAACTTGATGCTTTTGATCTGGAGATTCTTGAAGACGTTGGTGGGTAAGCTAATCTAGTTATAAAATCCACTGTTGTCAGCCATTTTTATTTCTTGTGCTAATTTTTAATATGTACTTTTGTTGTTTTCTCAGAGACAATGTGATGCCTCTTGAAGAAATCACGCTTAAAGGTATTGGAATTGTTTCAAATACTCTCTTATATCATTCTACCTGTTTTGCTTTTTATGTAATTTGTCATGTAATGAACAGATGGCGCCTCGAAAGCACAGGAAATGCTGCAGTACTCTCTGGGAAAGGTGCATATAGATTTTATACTCTTGTTTAGAGTGTTAAAGCTTTTATAAATTTATTATTCAGTTTAACTTTGTACAGGATGCTTTTGATTGATATTGACAAATACATATTTGTGTCTAATATTCTTTGTGAATCTCTCTCTGATAGGAAATTGGATAGTGTGTGTATATTCTCGTTTGCTTTCAAATTTTGATTACCTGGAGAATATCAAGACGTAAATTCAATCTGTTAATGCATTTTATCTACTCAGTTTAACTGACCATAATTTGGTTACATGAGATCTTTTACTTATTGGCTTTTTTAGTTCCAAAACTTTGGTTTAATCTTACCTAATACTAGAGTTAGTATAAAAAAATTAAAGCTAATTAACAAACCATTCGTAAATATTGTTTCTACAAAAAAAGAGTTTTAGTTGTTGTTGAAATGGCCATTAGTCCGTGTTATGATATTTAACTTTTGTTGAATACTTGTATGAAAGGGCCCAACAATCATTTTAAAACACTTTCGTGTCACCCCTATTTGTGTGGCCGAATTTAGCCAATGGGTTAACAGTAATATTAACACTCTACCAAGTTTCTAATAAGATGTGTACTTACTATTTTGCAGTATCCTTTTGAGGATTTTCTTGGCTGGCATGAGACTTTTTCCACTGATTACGTTCCAGCTGAAGAGTATGTACCATATTTAATTTGTTGCACTTCTTGTATTTTGTTTGTTATAGACCAAGAGGTTCTTATGATTTCTTCTCTCTCTTTTTTAATATGCCCTTTGCAGCATTTTTGCATCTCACTTAATGATTGATACGAATGTGCGCACATCACATGATTTCAGCAACTTAGAAGCAAGCATGGAGAAGCTTCAAGGCAATATTTTCACTCGAGAAGAACGGGTAAACCTTGATACATTTTGTGAGACTGAAGGAGATGCTTCAAAACCTATCGTACCATGTGGAGAGCAGGTTTCAGAAATCACACAGTCAGAGAATGAAGTGCAAGGAGAACTAGGTGGAGAGATGCTTCTGGATGAGAGGTTCCATGAAGTTGGAGAAGAACCTGTGGACCTTATTAAATTATACGGTGAAGACCATCAATCTGATGAAGAGCTGACAAATCTTCCGGGTTTGGCGCAGTTGGAAAAAGAGACGTGCTTGGCTGTAAATGAAGACAATAGTTTAAGTAACTTACAAGCAAGCACGGAGAAGCTTCTAGACCACAGATTGTGTCAAGAAGTATCTGTAGATGTTGAAATGTTTAATACGTCTAAGGAACCTTCTGAATTAATTAAATCATCTGCTGAAGACCATCCATCGGATGGAGACCTGACAAATCTTCCATGTTTGGCACGGTTGGAAAAAGAGACGTGCTTGGCTATAAATGAAGACGATAGTTTAAGTAACTTACAAGCAAGCATGGAGAAGCTTCTAAACCGTGGATTGTGTCAAGAAGTATCTGTAGATGTTGAAATGTTTAGTAGGGCTAAGGAACCTTCAGAATTAGTTAAATCATCTGCTGGAGAGCATCATGCTAATGCAGAGCCAATGAATTCCCAGGAAATGTCATTGCCAGGAAATGATAAGTGTCAGTTTATGACAAGAGAGGATCCAGTATCAATTACAGTGGATGCAACTCCTCAATCCAAGTTCCCTGATGCTCCTGGTAAAAGAGGACTTAATTATATGATTCTCTTAATCTATTTGGAAATGAATTTGTTAAATTTTTCATAGGCATGCCCTACCTAAAGTGTGTGTTTAAGCTCTTCATTTTCTGAGCTGCAGAATATCAGTTTCCTTTTTAATCAGACTGGCATATCTTTTTCATGTATCGACTTGTAAAGCTTAACTGCCTTCTTAGTTTTTAACTAGTTTCTCCAACATAATTTTTCTTTGAATGCAGGAGATAGTACACCAGGGTTTATGGTTGTTCACACTCCAGCTACCAAGGAGCGTGCTCGGATTTCAAAAAAAAGGAAATGTTGCATTGATGATGTTATAGTGTTTCCCAATCAGTAAGTGAATGTTATCCTTATTTAACTCTTACATTTGTTCAAGTGAACAACTCTCAGCTGCTAACCTCTAGATGATCACCTAGACTTTATTTTATAATTTTGACATAGTTTTGATAATGGTTGCATGACTTCAGCAATTGTACACAGCTACCTGATGAGATGCACAAGACTGCTGCCATGTATTATTATTATAATAGTTCTATTCCTTATATTTGGCAAGATTAATGTCAATTTTCTTTTATGGCTTATGTTAAATACTTTTTTTTTTCCTGTAAGTCATTGGGGAAAGGGATTTTGTGTGATGAGTTAAACTGAGTAATGAATCTTTTTACATTTGTGTGATGCTGAGCTCTGTATTCAAAGATATACATTTAACTGCTGCTACATTAAGGCCTAAAGAGTTTTGCATTATAGATCCGATGGGTCAGTGATTCAGTGTTTATGTGACAAATAATTCTGAAAACTCGCTATGGCGTTATATCATTAGAGGGGTGAATACAAAAAAATGAACAAAGCAAACTAAAATGAATCACGTAACAGCCATGCAGCATTACCACTTCAGTTTATCTAAAAGAGTTTGAATAGGGAGTTTGTATGTGTATTATTATTCTTGCATGAAAGCACTTTAATTTGATTTTTCTTGCATACTCTTCATATTTAATGCAACTGATCCTGAAGGATAAAAGCTGTTAGTTACATGTCCACGTTTGAATGACTTCCATGAGCATATTCTTCTTATTATTGAGTCAAGCAAGGACCCTAGTTAAGAATGTCATTATCTTAGCAATTCTACAATGTATGATGTTTTCTGTTCAACTTTTGCAGTCTAATTAGGCAACATATAGAAGATGCAAGTGACTTGGTGTCGAAACGCAGAAAAGTTCGTAGTGCTCTTACTGCCTGGAAAGCCTTGCGGATATCCAATCTTTCACAGGGTTTCTCTGTGCCTTTGCTGCCTTGTAAGTAAATGTTATATTTGCTCTCTCATTTCCTAGTTGTATTATTACTAACCTTTTTTTTTTGCAGGTATTTCTTCAGAGCTTACATCCCTTTTTTGCCCAGAGAGATTGAAGATTGCAGGGACTGCTGAAATAGTGGAGCCTTTAGAACCAGAATCTCCTGCTGTTGGTAGATCGATGGAGCTACTGGCTGTTGCTCCAGAAACACCTACAGCTAGATCTTTAGAGAAAATGGCTGTTGCTCTAGAAACACCTACATCTAGATCTTTAGAGCAAATTGCTCCAGAAACACCTACAGCTAGATCTTCGGAGCAAATTGCTCCAGGAACACCTACAGCTAGATCTGTAAAGCAAATGGCTGCTGATCCTGAAACACCTAGCAGATCTGAACAAATGTCTGTTGCCCCAGAAACACCCATATTACAGTTAGCGGCTACAACACCATCTGAGACTCCGGAGAGCCTCAAAAACTCTCACTTGGATACAGTAAGACCAGCTCTGTCATTTCAGATTACGGAGAAGGAGCCATCTTCAATCAAGGATCAAGGATTCAACCCCACTCTGTTGATCAAGGTAAAGAAATTAAGCAAGCTTTATTGTAATATTGCTTTTCTTTATTGTAATCCAGCACATTCAAGGCTCAACTTGCTTTGAGCTGTATATTACTTGTTCTCGTGAAAATTTGTAATCGTACTTAGCAGTCTTCTTGTTGAAGTTTAAATACTATTTTTGACCTTTTCTTATAAACTCTTGGGAGTAATGATGTCTCAACATGCTATTGGAGCTTGGTTCCCCATACAAAGCAAGTTGAGCTTGTAATTTGCCGGATGCTTCCACATGTCAAGTCAGTTAATTGAATATGTTATACGCATCAGGGGTATGTTAGAGCTTAACTACTATTTTTGGAGCTTAGTTCCCCATACAAAGCAAGTTGAGCTTGTAATTTGCCGGATGCTTCCACATGTCAAGTCAGTTAATTGAATATGTTATACGCATCAGGGGTATGTTAGAGCTTAACTACTATTGTTTAACCTTTTCCTATCAACTTAACTTTTTGAGATCAATCGTATTTCAACACTTCCTATTCAGAATTGTTTTTTAACAAGTGATTTGGTTCTCAATCAGCATGTGCAATATTGATGCCGCCTTCCAGATTTAATGTTGTTTCATTACCTTGTCTTTTTAATTGTTAAGATTTGCAATTCAGGTCATTCTTTCTTTTTTCCTGTTTATGGAAACACAGAGAATCACTGTAGTTATCGTTTATTCATCTTGACTTATTTCAGGAAGCAAATTTATTTGATGAAGATGACCAGGAACTGCGTAAGCACCTTTTTTTTACTTAAGAGCAACCTTGTAAATCATGTCAGATGTCGTATTTGTTTCAGGCAACATTCTTATCTGAATTTCATATTGATTGCAGATGAATTCTCTGCAAGAACCAGGTAAGGCTACTGCAATCATCACTTTTGGCTTGTATATTAATCCCAATCCTTGTTTGTAAGCTTTTTCGTTGAATTGTTAAACTTGTGGTTGTATAGAACGGTGGCCGGGTACTTGCATAGAAGTTTTCAATACCACAAGAATAGAAGTGAGGATGAAGCAGTGAACTTGTTGCGGCTTTTGGAAGGAGAAACCAAAAAAGAAAGTGCAAGGCTTTTTTATGAGATACTAGTATGTTCTCTTTGTGTTTTAGAAACTATTTTTTAATGAGTTTTTATATTTTTTAATGGTGAACCAATAACTTATTTCTACAAATAATTTAGATTTTGTACAGTACCTTTTTTGAAATCATTTTTTGGTTTACAATCCAAAGACAGATATGTTATATTGGGTTTTGAGAAACTAATATTTAACTCAAAATTGACTTTGAGCTGTTTGATGCATATTTTAAAAGCAGCTGCTGAAAAACACAAGCTTCTTCTTTACTCATCCAAATACTAGTAACAGATGAATTTTCATTGTTTTTTTTCTTAAAAACGTGTTTTCAAATTATACAACCCAACACAATCTCAGATTTTGATAATACAATTTTAATATCTGATTTCTTATTATGAAACAGGCTCTTATTATTGTTATTTTTTTCTGTATGTATGTTAACTAACTAAAGCTTCTTCTTAGAAAAAGGATCCATAAGTCAATGTTCTGCCATGTTATTCATGATGGAAATATCTCTTTTGGAACTTGTTTCTTCGGTTTTGTCTTCTGTCGATAGAAAGACTTATATGGTCTATTATTTTTCGCTTCAATTTAATCTTCTTCAGTTTTACGATTTTATTCTAAAAAGTTAGCAAAATTCTTCAAGTCCTCCCTCTATTACAATTGTGATATGAAGAGAAAGTTGAACTCTATGAGGACTTGAAAATTTGGTCTAGATATATATCTCAAAGTTTTCATATGTTCAATTAAATGTTTTTATTTTTTTTCCTTTGTTGTCGAAAAAGAAACTTGTCCAGCTCCAGCCTTCCCAAAATATGTTAAAGTTTCAATCATGAAATGTTATTCAGAACCCACAATGCTGTTTATATAACCACTTTGCAGGTGCTGAAAAGTAAAGGGTTTGTGGATGTGAGGCAGGATGATGCTTATGGTGACATTCTTGTCCTGAAAGTTCCTCAATTGGACCAAAGTTATGAAGCTTTCTGTCTGTAAATCTGCGAAGTATCTCTGAGTTTTTAGTGTACAGAAAGAGAATTCTTGTAAATGAGAGATCCTTGACCATGTTAGATTAGTGATTAATAGGATGTAGTTTTAGTTTCCATTGTAAATTTGGGTAATGTAGTGGAAATGTTTGACTGTTGACAAGAAGTTGTAGTCTTGTAGATTAGTTTTATAACAATTCATGTAAACATTAAAACTCCTTAGTTAAATTAAAAGTGCATTTGAATTCTTGAATCTTCATTTTTTTTTTAATTTTCAATAGAAATTTTCTCTTATTGGTTGTGTTTAATCGTCTATGCTGAGCAGCCCACGTCTGCAAAGAGTGAAACTGGAGAGTGGAGACTACTCAGATAAAGGCAAAATACACAGGATCTATTAAAGGTTACATCAATTTAATTAAATTCTTATTGTAACAAAATACGGGCAGGATCTATTTCAAGTCTACGCAGTCCTTTAAATAAGTCTGGAATTCTGTAACTTGGTTTCTGTTTTCAGAGAAAAAACCAAAAAGAAAGAAAAAAGGCATAAGGGGCTTGATTGGTGGAAGCATAGTCATCAATTACAACAAAAAAAGGGCGAATTGCAGACACTAAATTGATCTTATGACAAAGAAAATGAACATAATGGACTAATGGAGTAAGCATTGTCTGCAAGACTCCAATTACAATAGAAAAGGGCAAATTGCAGGTACTAAAATGATATTATAACAAAGAAAATGAACATAATGGAGCGGTTAAACAGCTAGACGTTACTTTCACATATTAAACAAGTTGAATCAAACAAAAGTTTAGCCACAATAATTGGAATGGTCTCTTTCAGGAAAGGTTAGCGGTCGTTCAAAGCAAGACGGGATTGGTGTAATATATCTTTAAATTTCAGAAGAGACTTTCTTAAGTTATTCAAAAGCAAGACGTCATTGCTTAGTTGCTTACTGGTCGGGTACACCTGGCTTGGATATACATCCCCCTTTGAATTTATCATATTCTTTTAGGTTCATCCACACCCCAGAGACGAACGAACGTATCTTATCTTTAGTGTCTCTCTTTCTTGCATCTGGGTTATTACTGTAAGTGTTTCTATATCCACTACAAGTAAATTGAACCTGAGGCTTCATATGCAAAACTTTCTTATTTGAATATTTGAATTTTGAATTTTTCTGGGATGTAAATTGCTTCTGGAGTTATGAAATTTTGATATGAAAAACTGTTTATTGTAAGCAGTTGTACAAGTTGCAATATAGCTTATAAATGGAAATCCTCAAGACTTTTTGGAGAAGTCCTATTGGTCCGAAAACGACTCACTTTTGGGGCCCTGTTTTTAACTGGAGTCTTCCTATTGCGGTACACATTCATAGTCAAATACTATTTATTGTAGCTTTTTCTATGACACAATTGATATGGCTGATATAATTGTTTCTCACAGGCATATGTAGACAGAAATAAACCACCTGAACAAATCTCTGGAAGGATGACAGGAGGTTTATTTTTTCTGTTTGACAGAATCCAAACAATATAATATTTTTTCTCGAATACTCTTTTTATGTTGGCTTAGAGTTGTAGTAATTTTGTTGCAGTTTTGTGTGTTTATTCTGCGTTGTTCATGAGGTTTGCATGGATGGTTCAGCCACGCAACCTACATCTTTTAGTATGTCATGCTGCGAATGAGACTGTGCAACTCTATCAATTCTCACGCTGGGTAAATGCGCAAGGGTAAGCACCATATATATAGCAAATTAAACAAGTATTTTCAACTCCAATACTATTTTTGTTCTCTGTTTTATAGTTTCAGTCAATCACTTACCCCTCACCTAAGGTTCACCTAAACATAGAATAGTTTGCTTCTGGTGTTATATATGTGAGAAGCATCTTAGAATACTGGAAGAACCCAGATTAAAAAAGAGAGTTGTTTGTGTTTTGTAACCACTAGGCCTATTCAATATTTGATATTTAAGTCTAATAGTCCTCGTTGACAGAAGGATTTTTGATCAATGGCTCTGTAATATGCAGGTCCTCACAGCAGCAGGAAAAAGAGGAACCTGACAGCTGAGAGACATTATCGATCCAGATGCTATGGGAGAATGTTTCCTTGCTTGGACTCTTGTCATCTTTTGAATAAAATTTTTTTCTTCCATGAAATTAACCATGTGATAGCCATATTAGAAAAGAACAAAACAGATGAAGGATTGGCCATTGTGGCTTATTTTTTCAGCTTTGTCATTCTCCATGTAATGTAAGAACCTACCGCATCATATTTTGTGCACATATTTTCCCCACATGGAAAAGCACAAGGGGAGAACTTTGATATATACTGTGGCTTCATTTAATAAATCAATAATAATGATATACATTAAAAGTTTTTATTTTAGAAAAAAAATAATTCTGAGTGATTCACCATTCACAGAATGTTAATACTACTGTACCTTCAAATTTAATTATATAAAATTTTACCTTAAGAATAAAGATGATGGAGGTATATAATAATAGCATAAGTAAAGATAATGAAATGATAATTTTATAAAAAATTTATATAAAAAATGGTATGAAGGGCATTTATATAATTTACTGGGTGTCATAAAAACAATTAATTTTAAAACTTTAAAATAAAATGCCTTAAAAAATGAGTTTTCTTTATTACATTAATAGGATGTCGATATGTATTCCCTTAAAATAAACCTGAAAAAAAAAGGGCTTGACATTGGGGCTTGGGCTCTCAAAATTGGACAACTTACTGCTCAAAAGATAAGATCCAAATTAGTTTACAAGCCCATCTCAAAAAGCAGTTTGCTGTGAAAGCATTCAGCACTCGTCTTTCCCAGAGAGAAAACCCTACTCTTTGAGAGTTTATACTGGTCAGTCTAAATTTCTTTTTTGGGGTTTGTGTTAATATTTGTGTTTAGTTTTAATTTTCTTTTGGTTTATGTTTTGGATTTAGCTTTTGTTGATCTTGTCTTTGGTTGGCGTTAATACAGGTGAATGATTTGTGTTTAAAAATATAGCAAGAACAATGGCGAATCAAGCAGCCACATCTTTTAATGGCAACTTAAAGGCAAATTTGTTTCCTCTCATTCATCTCTATGTATTTCTATGTTCTTATGTTTCATTTTTTGAAATCATAAACTAGAACCTTCACTGCAATGCCTGCGAAATGTTTGTTAAATGTACCAAACGAGTCGGTGTATTGGTGAAACATAGTTTAATCGAGAAGTTGGTCATATATTATAAAATTTACGAAATTTGTTTTGTGATTGCCTGTACATTCGATAACACAGAGCACCCCTTTTCTAATTTATGCAGAAAGCAGTTGCTGGTATTAGGCGTATCAATCTGGAAGGTCTACGATGGAGAGTTTTCGATGCCAAAGGCCAGGTTGGACATATTACTCTTTTCTTTTCGTATGCTATTGTTTCTTAGAGAATATTGGGCTAAATAATCTGAATACTGGTTGTTTTGTTGGAAGGTTCATGTTTTCTATTTCTGAATTATAAGACTGATGCTTGGTGAAAGGAAACTTCTAAGTGAATCGGCTTATTGTTTGTTCAAACTAAGCTGACAGAAAGCAGATCAAAGTTTTGCTGAAGCAATTGGTTTCTTGATTCATATTCTGTTGATATGTTCACGATCCCATATGATTTGAATTGTTTCATATGTACTTGAGTTATGAAGTTGGTGAAAGATAATGGTACCCCCCTTTCTATGTAGGTCCTTGGGAGATTAGCGTCTCAAATATCTACTGTTGTACAAGGCAAGGATAAGCCCACCTACGCTCCTAATCGTGATGATGGGGATATGTGCATTGTGCTTAATGCAAAGGATATACAAGTTACTGGGAGAAAACTTACGGATAAGTTCTATCGCTGGCATACTGGGTAATTTTAACGGATTTGAGACAAGTATTTGGTTTATATTATACTTCACCTTGACCTTCTTTTAGTTGAGTTTGGAGAATTGTAAGTGAATGCTTATTAAGTGGCACAGAGAAATGAAATATCAGCTGCTTTTTCAAATTTGCTAATGGGAAAGGAAATGTGTGCGGTTTCATTCATGTAGTTTCTGAGTTCAACTTGCTTTTTATCTGTCTTAGTGTGTATCTGTATTTCTTAGGTATATAGGCCACCTCAAGGAAAGGAGTTTAAAGGACCAGTTAGCCAAGGACCCTACAGAGGTTATTCGCAAAGCTGTCCTACGCATGCTTCCGAGAAACAAGTTGCGTGATGTAAGTATAATATCTAACACATTAGATGAAGTACCTTTTTCTCATTTTTTGACATGGTTTTTTAATGTGCTTTCGTACTTTTTTTATTTTCACTTTAATTTTACTGTTTTAAATTGAGTATATATATGCCTATATGTTTGGGTCCAGCTCCTA
>WYDK02000080.1:3895128-3910758 GCA_009867345.2 Toxicodendron radicans
GAATCCATTATGAGATCACAATGCAATGCGCCACATACATCAGCCAAGCACTTTCCTTGACTCTGGATTCAGCACAATCACACTTCAATAATACTCAAGTTAAAAGAATTCCAGTTTGGCCAAAATTTTTCTATGGATGTTTCTCCTATTTGTTACTGTGTTACCTACATATTTGAAAACAAGTACCCATATTTTGAACAAGATATGTACCTACGTACTTCAGTTTTCCTTGAATATGAGGAAATTTAGGACCTATTAACAATTTCACCAGATTCCCATCTCAACATTTGGGATTGATGAACATAAGAGCTTATTCATAATTATTACAATGAACAGCCAAAGTTTCAAAGACTGAGTCCCAAATGCAATGGAAGAGAATGTAGTCAATACTGATTGAGCAAAAAATCCCTATTTCATAAATTATATTTATCTTGAAAACTACATTAGACTAATGCTAAACAATATGAAATGAAACATCAAAGCAGAGGGAGGCTACATACCACATTCAGCAAATTATAGTGCCTGTTGTCAAAATGCTGATCAAGATATTTCTCTTCATAAAACCTTTTCTTACAGAATCCACATTTCCATTCATTTATATCTACATGGAATTTATGCTGTTCCTGATCTCTAAACAAATCATTATGAGGGTGAAGCCTACACCCAGTCGAAAATTGATAGCGTTCTTTCTCCACAAAGGGCATCAAATACTGCACCAAAAATCAAGTAGCAATCATGTTATTTAGTATGAACACATAAACCAAGAAATTCACGTGCTAATATCTATGAAATTTTTCACATTGTGCTAACCTCCTCAATAATTTTCCATGCTACCCTACTCCTTTCTCTTGAACAATGTATTTCATGAACATCCTCCTCCACTTGCCTCAGAGTTCTGACCATCATTTTTAACGAAAATAAGAATGTAAAATTTACAAATTCAGATTTACAACTCAATAGAAAAAAAACTATACATTACCTAGCAGCTGCAGATTCTTCAAAATCCTGTAGAAAACAACACATATAAATGAATTACCATAGTTTTGAACAATAAAAATATAGTCATTTCATCAAACACGAACTTAATAAACAAAGAAAAACCCAAAATTCATGACAACAACAACTCAAAAACCCCTAGAAAAAATAATGAGAAAAGCAAAGAAAATAAGAAGTTGAGAATTGAACTAGTTCAAGATCTCCGAAAACAATCAATTGAAGACGGAAGCAAATCCGACAACGAAATCAGTCTGGCTAAAAAAAGAAGTCAAGAATACAAGAGATGACATAAGAAACCTGATTTAGTTGTAGAGTAGAAGCAAAGAGCGAAATGAAGAGAAAGAGGAAAAGGACGGCCCGTTTAGAGCAAAATGGGATGTTCATGTTAGTTTAGTATTGGGAACTATAAAATCTTTGAATCGGAATTTACTGAAGATGTGGGGGGATTCTCAAAGAGAAGCTACCCGCCACGCCTTAATGCGATATTTAGCCAATCATCCTTCGCCACCTCCGATACGTACACCTTCACTTAATTTTTTAAATAATTATTTTGAAAAATAGTTTAATTTTCTAGAAATTTCTATTAAAAAACTATTCAAGCACATTTAAAACTCATAAAAGAAGAAAAATTCATGCCATCAAATTTCCTCTTTAAACATAACAAATCAATAGTTTTCAAATAAACCCCCCACGTCAATGTCTATTTTCATAAAAAACCCAAACGATAATCTCATTAAAGTACCAAGAAAATAACGTTGTTTCCAGAACGACTTCGTAGTTTTTATGAATACATATTTAGTGTCAAATCAAACTTCAGTTTCCCAAAATCTCCGTTAAATTCAGACCGCGTCAGCACCTGAAGTTCCTCGCGGACAACATCTCTGTCCTTGTCTTTGAACCAGTTGTCCAACTACTCTGCTTCCATTTCTATGTTTTCGTTGATTTTTTTATTCATTTGTTAAATCATAGTCATCAATTTTTTTTAATTGTTATTTGCTCATGCAACTCCCTCCCCACTATCACTTCACTTGCTATAATCGTTTATTTAAAACAGGATAAAAATTCAACGTTTGACTTCTTAATTTTCGTCTATATTCACTGAAACAATGAAATTCAGATCTTTGAGCCAATACCCATTTGAGATCAGGCCCTGAATTTTGAGCAATAATGGCAAAAATCTTCGCTTTAGCTTTGACGGTGTGGGTGTTACTGCGTTTCGGGTTTGTTATCGGGTCGCATAAACAGGAGGCTCCATACAGGATCCACACGCTGTTCTCGGTGGAATGTCAGAACTACTTTGATTGGCAGACGGTGGGGCTAATGAACAGCTTCAAGAAGTCAGGTCAACCCGGACCCATAACCCGACTTCTCAGTTGTACGGACAAGGAGAAGAAGAATTACAAAGGGATGCATTTGGCTCCTACTCTTGAAGTGCCTTCTATGAGTATACACCCCAAAACTGGTGACTGGTACTTTCTCTGTTTCATTAGCTCTTTTGGTTCTGGTTTTGATCAGAATTTGAGCTTTTCCTTTTTGGGTTTGTTTGTTTGTTGTTGTATGTGTTAAATCTCTAATGTTTTTTAGATGTTCTTTCAATGGATTCATTTCTTTGAATTTGGTGTTAATCATATTCATTCCTTGCTAAAGGATGTGTTTCTGTTCTTCATGTTAATTTGATTAGCTAATTTGCTGCACTAATCTTAGAGCTTTCTTTATCTTTTTCCTCTGAAGATAAAAAATGAAGGGCTTAAGATCTAGGAGTTTCCTTTCCCAGGAGGAAAAACAGCTGATAAAGCTTTTATGTTTTGTTCTGCAGGTACCCTGCTATTAACAAACCTGCTGGACTCGTCCACTGGCTCAAATATAGTAAGGATTCTGAGAATGTTGATTGGGTTGTAATTTTGGATGCAGACATGATAATACGGGGTCCAATTATACCCTGGGAACTTGGTGCAGAGAAAGGCAAGCCGGTTGCAGCATATTATGGGTATCTACATTCTTATGAAATTTAACTTATTCAGTTGATAACCAAACTTAACGATGTTTACTTTTAAGATGCTTTTGGTCTGGCTAAACTAGAAATCGGCTACAACAAGGGGTGACCAGACAGGAGTCTTTTGAATGCCTCTTTGAACTTTTTTATAGTAACTTTTGCACTTGATATTTAAGTAAAATCTATGTTTAAGGGATACAGTGCATTTACCCTTTTGGTGAAGTACTGTTTCAAACACTGCCATATGAGACTTCAGAACTTGAGATATTTTTCTTCTCACTTTTTGGATCATGTTCCCATATGAAGCTTATTAGGACTTGCTGTTTGTGCCATATTAGCATTAAATAACTGTATATAGTTTTCACATTTTTTTTCCTCATCCCTTGTGGTGATTGTGCCTGTCAATATGCATTAATGCAATGAAGTGCATTTTCAGGTACTTGATTGGATGTGATAATATTCTGGCTAAGTTGCACACACAGCACCCGGAGTTCTGTGACAAAGTTGGTGGACTTTTGGCCATGCACATTGATGATCTTCGGGCATTAGCACCCTTGTGGCTTTCAAAGACAGAAGAAGTGCGTGACGACAGAGCTCACTGGGCAACCAATATAACGGGTGACATCTATGGACAAGGGTGGATCAGTGAGATGTATGGTTACTCATTTGGTGCAGCAGAAGTAAGTTGGTTTGTCTGTTTTTTCTAGCCAGTTGAACACTTTTTTTTTCAATTCCTTTTTTGTTTCTCTGTTCATTCTAATTATGCTCTTTCCTTTTTCAGGTCGGACTTCGGCACAAGATAAATGATAACTTGATGATTTATCCTGGCTATACTCCACGAGAGGGTATTGAGCCTATTCTTCTTCACTATGGTTTGCCATTTACAGTGGGAAATTGGTCTTTTAGTAAATTAGAGCACCATGATGATGATATTGTCTATGACTGCAGTCGACTCTTTCCTGAACCTCCTTATCCTAGAGAGGTATATGAACCTAGAGAGAAATAACAGCATTTATTATCAACAAAAATTGATCCCAAAATTGTTTTGGTCTTTTTACTAATGGATGGAGAATAATGTACATGACCAATCTCATTCAAGATAATCAGAATCGGTAATTGAAACTTAAGATTCTTTCTTTGTGCAGGTAAGGGCTATGGAATCTAATCCAAATAAAAGAAAAGCATTGTTTCTAAGTTTAGAGTGTATCAACACCATAAATGAGGGTCTTCTGCTGCAACATGCAGCTGATGGATGCTCTAAGCCAAAGTGGTCAAAATACTTGAGCTTTTTAAAAAGCAAAACTTTTGCTGAACTAACCCGACCTAAACTTCTGACTCCTGATAGTATAAAAACTCAGGCAGCTGAACAGCTAGATGAAATTGGGAGACCTCATCCAAAAATTCACACCATATTTTCCACGGAATGTACCCCCTACTTTGATTGGCAGACTGTTGGGCTTGTTCACAGTTTTCACCAAAGTGGCCAGCCTGGAAATATCACACGACTTCTCAGCTGTACAGATGAAGACCTAAAGGAATACAAAGGCCATGATCTTGCTCCCACTCATTATGTCCCTTCCATGAGTCGCCATCCACTTACAGGCGATTGGTAATTCACTTCCCTTCTTTTTGCTTCCATTAGAATTTTCTTAGTCTTCTTAGGTTTGTCTTAACTCTGAAACTACCTACTTCACATCAAGGATGTTGAGTCTGGAAAGCAGCTACTTATTATGCACATGTTCAAGATTAGTACTGTATGCAGAGTAACATTTAGAAGTCAGCAATACTAGCATTAAAATTGGCAGGATTTATGTAAGTAGATTTTAAACATCTTTTTCTCAACGGTTGTGCTAGTTTGTACAAATAAGACAATAAGGAAGGTTAAGAGAAGTGAATGCCATTACTCATGAAACAGCATGCCAAAACTAATCCTTTTTCTCCTTATCAGGTATCCAGCGATTAATAAACCTGCTGCGGTCCTTCACTGGCTTAATCATGCAAATGTTGATGCAGAGTTTATAGTTATTCTAGATGCTGACATGATTATGAGAGGTCCAATTACTCCATGGGAGTTCAAAGCAGCACGTGGCCGGCCAGTGTCAACACCCTATGAGTAAGAATACATATGCATTTGCACCCCAGTACCCCTTCCCTGCTCTCATTCTGTTTATATATTTGTTGTGTACAAAATTAATTGACTCATATATATACATTTTTTTTATGCATGTTAGCTACCTTATTGGTTGTGACAATGAGCTAGCGGAACTCCATACGCGCCATCCCAATGCTTGTGACAAGGTTGGAGGTGTAATTATTATGCATATAGATGATCTCAGGAAATTTGCTATGCTATGGCTGCATAAAACTGAGGAGGTTCGTGCAGACAAAGATCATTATGCCAAAAATATCACTGGAGATATATATGAATCTGGATGGATTAGTGAGATGTATGGTTACTCGTTTGGAGCTGCAGAGGTATTTTTTTCTAGTACTTCTAGATAGTTAATTTTAAGCATTATATTTATGGAGAAGATGCCAATATTTGTTTGAGAAATTCTGTTGATAGTATTATTCTATGAAGTGATTGTGATAAACTGAATCGCTTACATGTCCAGCATTCATATATTAATTCTTTTGTCCTCTATAGTTTGGTCTTGAGATGATATGAACTCCTTCAACTAAAGTTAATATTCCTGTTGTTTTAGTTTTCGTAATGTGTTTCATTGCTATTTGAGATAATGTTTCTTTGGTCATGTTTTCCCTTATGCAGTTGCAACTGCGGCATCTCATAAGCAGGGAGATATTGATATACCCAGGATATATTCCTGAACCTGGTGTCAACTACAGAGTTTTCCACTATGGGTTGGAATTTGGAGTTGGGAATTGGAGCTTTGACAAGGCAAACTGGAGATCTGTTGATGTGGTCAACAATTGCTGGGCTCAGTTCCCAGACCCACCTGAACCATCAACACTTGATCAGACTGATGAGAAACTCCTGCAACGAGACCTGCTTAGTATAGAATGTGGAAAGAAACTTAATGAAGCACTGCAGTTGCATCATATAAGGAGGAACTGCTCTGATCCCAGTTCCTTATTTAAATCAAATTCTGATATGACAAAGGAAGCTGTAAGTTACAGGAAACTCGGCAGTGTTAATGGAATTGATACTAAGGAATCAGCTCTGCCTGCAGTAAAAGATGGGCTATTCATTTCTTTGACGTTTTGGGCTATTGCTTTATGGGCATTTTGTGGTGTTGGTTTCTTGGTAGTCATGTTTGTGGTATTTTCAGGTCGTAAAGGAAAGGGCACACGAGGTAAAAGTTACAGAAACAAGAGAAGAACTTATTTGGGAATGTCAGACATGAATGGACGTGATAGACTTCTTCGTGGTGACCTATCTTTATAACAAAAATCCTAGAGGGAAAATGGCATATTTTATAGAGTGCTGAACATTCCAGCACACAAGAAAGAGTCACATAGTCAAGTTTTAATGAAATAGTTTTGGAAAACTTTCCTCTTGCAGTGAACGTAGGCGATATTTACATGATGGTGCAACAGATGATTTGAGTTTATTGCCTGGGAGTGCAATTGTTGTTCCAGCAAAATTTGACTTCCAAGCTTCTACTGCCAGACCGCTTCATATTTTCTCACACTTGATCAAATACAGTTTTGTGAAGGTATAATGTATGTTTTACATCCAGTTTTAGCTCTAAGTTACTAAATTGTGGGGGAGGGCCAATGAATTAACCCAGTATAGCTGTGTAGTTGAAGTTGAAGAAACAATAATGGCATTGGGAAAAGAAAGTTCCTTTTGTGCTGTAACCATAAACAGTTACTACACTCTATTCTTCAAACAGCATAATAGAAGAAGAAACAATGAAAGAGAGAAACTTTTCACTTGTTCTTTTGAATCATCACAATGAAACATTTATGTGCTAGGTTGGATGAATGGATATCCATCAGGTGTATGATGTGAGGATTGTTTATTATCTAATGCCTTAGGCAAGGTGGCTGTGGTTATTAACAATAATTTGAAGTATAACTTTATACTATTCTTTTAACAATTTATTATTTTCATTTATACCACAACCAGAACCAGAACCAGACTTTTAAGTTCAGATTCTGATGGCTTTTGGTTATTTAAATTGGCCAATCTGGGTTTAAGATGTTGTGCTTCATTCTTATTTTGAGCTGAATTTTAATTGTGTTTCTTCTTTAGTCTCTTTTTTGAAGCTAGTTTTACTTCCCTCCCAAGTTTGGCTTAAAATATATGGTCACATTTCATAAGATTCTATAAAATTTATTAGAAACATGCCCAGTTTCATTAATCAACAGTAAAATTCTTCATAATTTAGAAGATTAACAAAAATAAAATGGAAAACGTTTACAAAATTAAAATGAAAATTTATTTTCCGTTGCCGGGACTTGAACCCGGGTGGTGAGAGCCGAGTATCCTAACCACCTAGACTACAACGGATTTTGATATTTTTTATAATTTAGAAGATTAATATAATCAAAATGAAAAAATTTACAAAATTAAAATGAAAAAATTATTTCCGTTGCCGGGACTTGAACCCGGGTCTCTCGGGTGAGAGCCGAGTATCCTAACCACCTAGACTACAACGGATTTTGTTTTTCTCTGTAATTTAGAATTATAATAAAATTAAAATGGAAAACATTTACAAAATTAAAATGAAAAATTTACTTTCCGTTGCCGGGACTTGAACCCGGGTCTCTCGGGTGAGAGCCGAGTATCCTAACCACCTAGACTACAACGGAATTTATTTTATTATTTACTTTACTACATTATCATCTATAATAAGGCTATATTAAAAATCTTTCTTTTCGAATCTATGACATCTACATGTATACCCCTTTTTTTCTTTGTTCAGTTATTAAACCAGGAAATTTTTTATGTACTTATTTTTCTCTGCTCTATGTTCCCCTAATTAATTTTACAGCCAATAAGAAAACTTCTATACAATAATATTAATGATATAAAATACAATAAAATACTTTTCTTTTTAATGTTATGATTATCAAATTATGTGGTATTGACTTGAGTAGTTCATAATCTTATTTTCTTTTCTAAAAGAACTTAGATAATGGATCCCACAAAATTATAAGTTAGAAATAAAGTTAAGTTTACCCATATACTATAACTCAATTATTGCAAGTACATGATTTAATATTCAACATTGGGTGTTTTATTACAACAAACATTAAAACTTAAATCTCACAAAAAATGTTGAATTCAATCCTTGAAGAAATCCCTAATCTTAGAGTATCAACATGTCAAAGCCTTTGATTATTATTATTATTTCTGTCCACATTCTATTACACACCATAGTCTTTTGTTAGTGATGTTGCAATTGCAACCACTGGTTGTTCACCTTGCTAAAATCTCACCTCACCTGCTGCTTTCCTTCAAAACTACTAATGGTCAATTTTCCATCTCTTTCAAATCCAAACTAATCACATTCACATCCTTAAACTACTTTTTGTTCTTCTTTACCTTACTTTGTAATTCCACCAATTACCAACAATTTCCATGGCATGGTGGTCAGAGATTGATCATGTTTATACATTGAGCAAGCTTTTGGTCCTTCAAATTTCAAATTAAATGAATAATTTGAAGCATGTAGGCCCCCAATTGGGCTGAAAAAGATTCCAAGTCTTCCAAAAAAAAATATAAAAAAATTAGGAGACCCCACTTGGAAATAATGAAAGAGAAAAAGATTGCACCAAACTTTTCTCTTCTGCACTGACTATGGCTTGCTTTTCCCCAACAGGGACCATACACTTTTCATTTAAATTTCAAAATTTTAAACCGTTTGCGAAGTGGGAATGGATAAAAATATGTTTTGTTATAACTAGAGAGTTCAAAGTTTGGATCTTTTGTGGTTTGAAAGCTTGCACCGCAGAGATATGGGAGAATCAACTTGTCTCATGCAACCATTCTCCTATGTTTCTGGCATTCCTAGTGAAGCCAAAGAGGTAAGTTTTTTAACCAACATTATTGAGTCTTTAGCACTTTTTCTTTGTCTTGCTTTGAGTTTTTGACTATTGGGTTGTAATAATTCATTGTAATGCTTCATGGGTTGGTTCATTTTGGTCCTTCATTTTTGGCTTCTCACGTTTTCGGTTGTTCTTTGTCAGTTTGTACTGGGTATGGTTTGTGAAAGTGAAGCATTTTGTGTTGCAGGGGAATGCCATCCATGCACTTGGGCAGTCAATTTCGTTCGGAAGGTTCGTGTCAGAGTCGTTGTCTTGGGAGAAATGGTCAACGTTTCCTCATAAGAAATATGTTGAAGAGGCTGAGAGATACTCCCGCCCTGGATCAGTTGCAGAGAAGAAAGCTTTCTTTGAAGCTCATTACAAGAAAATTGCGGAAAGAAAAGCAGCAGCTTTGCTAGAGCAAGCTCAAAATGATGCATCAAAAAATGTTCCCGAATCAGAATCTGTAGATGGAGTTGACAATGTCACAACCCAAGATACACGTACGATGCCCTTCAACTCCCAACCAGAGGTCAAGGCCAATGAGTATAATGAAGGCAACAAGGTGAAAGCAGCAGATTTTGCAAATGAAAACAAGGTTCTTGTGGATAAAAATGTGAATGTGGAATCAACAAAGCAGATTGGTAATGTCAATATCAAGGTTGAAGCATTAAGGCAGCTTGGGGTGGATGATAAAGCAACTCAAATGGGAAAACCTCAGTTGAAGGTAACCATGACTGATACTGAGTTTTCTTTTTCTGGTTCCAATGTCTTGGCAGTCACCAAATTTTTTTTTCTTGTAGCAGAGTTTAGACTCTAAAAAAGATGAAAAGGTTTCAATCAGCAAGAAGAAACCCACACTATCATCCTCAAAGTACTTCACTCCAATCAACAAGAAACCTGCAACAGACTTGGCGGAGAAGAAGAGATCAACTCCCAAAACAACTCGCAAGTCTATTAATTTTACTCCTGCCCGAGAAATTAATAGATTAACTTCAACCATTATCCGGAAGATTGATAGTTCAAAAGTTGGTTCCAATGCTAAAGCATCTAAAGACTGTTCAACTCCTCTAAAGACTCCAACTACGGTGCTCACTTTTCTTTCTTTTCATTGTTCTGCAGTTGCACTCTTTATTTTTATTAAATGATCTCAAATCGTGCCAATGTTTGTCATACTTACTAAAATAGTTTCATTTTTGGTTGTCAGGCATCTTTGAGTGGAAAAACAAAGCATCCCGTAGCCACTCCTTGGTCAGAAAATAGAAGGTATCGGAGCCTATTCAGATTATTTAAAGAGAGAGAGAGCGAAAACTTTATCACGATATTGATATTCTTATACTGTTGATTCAATGTGTATAAATTGCAGGGCTGGAACTCCTCATAAGTCCTCTGCGTCTGGGAACAAAACAGTTCGTGCAAGATGGCACTTCCTCCCTACAGAGTAAGAAATTCTGATAAAAGGGAATGTTTCAAATTAGTTTGTGACGATTATGGTGATATTCATAATTTAGTAAACCAAAATTATTTTGCATCTTTATGTGACACATGGAAATCGGTAATTCCATCTTCTCTAGGATACTGCTTAGGAAACCAACAAAGCCTGGAGTAGAATGTTTTAAACTTCTTTGCCCACCATATGAGCCAAAATGTTGCTGATTTGAATATGTAATAATATCTAATAAGCTCAATATGAAGCTTAGGTGACCAAGGATTGTACCCAGTTCTTAGCATACTTTGTATACTTAAGCCTATAAGGCTGTAAGGGATCCTTTGAGTTGTGTGATCATAATCTTTCTTAACATATCATCAGTAAAATTCATAAGCAATGGTCCCATGAGCTGATACAGTGGCATTTGCCACTTAATTTGAAGGGACTTAAAGTCCTGATTATTGTTTTTTTATGCCAGTTGTTCAAAGTTTTTGAGTGCCTGCAGAAACAAATTGCAATCTCCAAATTCATCTACACCTTTTCGTTTGAGGACTGAAGAAAGAGCTTCAAAGAGAAAGCAGGCAAGGCTTTGCACAATTAAAGATTTCCACTCTATTTCACTGTGCCATAATATTGTGTGGTTAATCTTTTGTTCACTTCTTATTTTTCTCTTTCCAGAAGCTTGAAGAGAAATTTAATGCCAATCAAGTACAAAAAATCCAGCAGCAAGCAACACTTAAGGTTGTATCTTTTTGCCAAGCATATTTTAAATTTGATACACTTCTTTCATATTTCAATATTGAATTGAGTGCACAGTTCATATCACTACATGACAGCCACTGATCCTTCTGTTTGAGCAGGAGAAAGCAGAAACAGAACTCAGAAAACTGCGACAAAGCCTTTGCTTCAAGGCCAGGCCACTGCCAAATTTCTATAAAGAAAGGTCAGCATCTAAGAATGAGATGAAAAAGGTACATTCTGTCGAGACATTTTGAGAGTATTCCGCTACATATCTCTCCACAGCACTGACATAAAACTTATCTGTAAAATATGCCTACCTAAGTTTTGCCATTCACCTCAGAAGGTAAATATTGATACAATTTTTCTTCTTTTGATTCTCCTCCTCTCTTACAGGTTCCACTGACACAACCTCAGTCACCAAAAGTAGGAAGAAGTTCCACACCCGACACAGTCCAGAGCAAACTCTCCCAACCTTCTAAGAAGCCTTCAAACAAGAACATTGACTCCAATGGATTCCTGGCAAAGAAAAGTCACAACTCTCATTCTCTCAATTCAAGACCTGCAAGGCTTAATCATGAGAATACATCTCCAAATATTCAGCAAGAGTAAGCAAAACCGTTAAGTATCATGTTCCTAGGGAATCAAATTATTGTTGAGCAATGTCGTGCTGCTGAATGAATAAGTTGAGTTTTCATGAAGCATGAGACCATGGGCTACAAATCGTTACAATCATGTTCTGTATGCAGTTTTTCCTGTAATTAGTCTTTACTATCTTCAGCTATTGTAAAAATTACTTTGTACTTTTTAATATATTACCCTTTGTTTCAAAATTTTACATAAATTCCATTCGTTATCTTATTTCAACAAATATCAAATACATGTTTGTTTTAATATTCTACAAATACTATCCTATTTCAAATATTTTTTTAAATTCAAATTAAAACATTTTATTTTTAATTTTATTCCAAAAAATTAAAAAATGTCAAAACTAACAAATACACCCCCACCCAAAAGTTTATAATTGTCCACCGATGGCCACCGCCAGCCAATTACCTAATCGTGTTCGGCCGACCGTGCGTCGTTATGATCTTTTCTGACCAGAAACGGCCAAATCAACCAGATCTAGCTGGAAACGGCCAAATCCAATGATCTGGCCGTTAACAGCCACGTCTAACGAGAATAGATCTGATCAGAAATAGCATTACCGGTGCATGGCCGATCGGATCACATTTTATTGCAAGACTATTTAACTAATTTAACAAATGCTTAAGTTAATAAATAATAGAAATATTTTCAAAATTTTACTAAAATATATTTTTTTTAAAAAGTACCGAACACATTTATTTTCATATTTAAACTTTATTCCATTAAATACTACTATTGACTATTTAACAAATGCTATTGAAACCAAACAAACCCACCCTTAAATATTGGCATCATCTCACATATGGTCCTGCAAAATTGTTAAGCTTGTGTTTTTACCTCAAAGGGCTGAAAGCCACAATTTTTGTTTAAATTTGAACAGCCCATTTACTTCAATAAAATGATGACGGTAAATATTGTAGATTAAATCATCATTATGTGGTTTATGCTACCACTAAAAATCAACCTCAATGGCAAATCCAACAAAATGTTGATGGGAAATTGTGCGTGTGAGTAAGAGCAAAGAATAAAAAGTTAAAACAAAAGAAAAGAAAAGGAAAAGGAGCAAGAAAATAGAGGGAACGTATTGAGTTTCACATTCTTTTATGCCATGTAATAATCAAACAGGTAATTTACAACATATCTACAAAAATACCCACCTTACTGCTCTCTCTTTATATGAATTTGTTTTAGGAGCAAATTGAAAAATGCTTCCTCGCATGCAGAATCCACTGCTAACATCCCATCTTTTGAAATCAAAGATCTCAATATCAGCTCCCATAAGCCAACTCGCAGTCGATGTCATGTGATACACCCAACTATGTATAGAATTTCAAACCCTTGCATCTCTTGTCCACCTCTTTAAGATATAATGGTCGGGTAGAATTTTGATATTTCTATAGTCAAGCACTTTTAATGCATGACTACACAAAACTCCCATATACTCAAATTTCATACAGCTGCACACAACTGTCTCATCAGACAAGTTATAAGTCACTGTATACTCTCGTAGTTGCCCATATAAGCTCACTTTATACTCGAACAATGAGCCACTCCCAGTGCACAGGTTAATGACAATATTCAGACATGTTTCATATTCTTGTTGAAACAGTTCAAATATCTTTGGTGTGTAAACATCCCTTGCATGCTTCAAGAGAATCACATCCCCCATTAGTTTTGGCATGTGTTGGTTCATATCATAATTAGCTTCTAACTCTTTGTAGTGCCAATCATTCACCATTTTCCCAAGTTGCTTCAAAAATAATAGCACATCCGAGTCAGACTTTAGATACTTCCTCAAGTTAGCAGTAAAACATTCACATAGTTGTACACTTCTTATGTCAGCACAAAAAATATGCCTTCTGTATGCTGTGGCCCATTTCTCTCTATCTTTAAATATCTCCTTCAACCACTCATTTTCCCAGAGACCATAAACATCCAGCATAACCTTCCATGCATGGATAAAGTCCTCTTCCTCCTCATGATCAAAGAAGCAGCTACATAACTCATTTTTAAAGGAATCTGAGCTCACAAACATGTGGTGTAGCTGTTTAAGAGCCTTTTGGTACATGTGCAAAACACATATTCGATGAAGTGTTCCAGGCAATGCGAAATCAATCGCTTCAGCCAGTACTGCATCTTGATCGGTGAGGATTGTTTTTGGCCTTTTCCCAGACATCACCTCCACGAAAGTTTGAAACAACCACTTGAAAGACTCGACAGTGTCATCATACAATAGTGCAGCACCAAAGATCACCATTTCCTTATGATGGTTCACCCCAATGAAAGGTGAAAATGGTCGACCATCTTTGACTACTTTGTATGTTGTATCAAAGCAAACCACATCGCCAAAGTCACTATAATCCACTACCATCTTTGAATCAGCCCAAAATACATTAGTTATTTGATCTTCAGCATCAAGTTGCATAACATAGATGAAAGATGGATTTTTCAATTGCTTACTTTGAAAATATTGCTGTATCCTTTGTGCTTCACCGTCCTTCATTCCTCTCGTATGTTTAAAAGAAAGTTTACTTTTGTAATCTATGGGATTACATCCATGCTTGTCTCCAACTGAGTTGTGTGGTAACACAAAGGTTGATTTTGGCTGTATTGTAAAGACATCTTGTACGTTCCCTTCAACAACTTGGGACACAGCTAACCTCTTTTGTGATCTTAACGTGCGCACTCGACATGCAGCGACAAGCTCGTGATTGTGCTTTTCTTCAAAATGCGTGACACGATATTTACCATCAGATTGACGAGAAATCACCAATTGTGCCAAACAACCAATTCTGGTTTCCTTTCGAGATCTTTTCACATTCAAATCCCGCTTGTCTTTTTGCCTATAACCTTCCCTAAAACAAGTAAACCTCCTAGATGCTACAGCACCATCTATTTTGCTCCTATTTACATAATCTTTTCGAACACTAAAACCTACGTGTCCAGCATATGCATTATAAAACTCATATGCATGATCTTCTGAGTCAAACCCCATTCCAAGTTTTGGTTTTCCATCCATCCTAGAACTATTAACTAAGTCAGCTTCAACTGCTTGAGCAAAGGTTAATCTCTTCTGTGATGGTAACATATGAGTTGTACTTTGTGTTACAAACTCATGATTGTGTTTTGTTTCAAAATGGGTAACACGGAACCTTCCATTGGGTTGACGTGCAATAGTCATATGTGCCAAGCAACCTGTCCTTGTTTCCTGCCGGGACTTCCTGACATTCACATTATGCTTCGCTGGCCGATAACCTTGCCTATAACAAGTGTATCTCCTGGACACAACAGCACCATTTATCCTACTTTTATTCACAAAATCTTTCCTGATGCTGAATCCCTCCAACACAGCATATCTACTGTAACATTTGTATGCATGATCTTCTGATTCAAACTCCAAGCCAACTTTCGGTATCACAAATGTAATTTCCTCATCTTTTACAAGTATCCCTGCCCCCGAAGCAGTTATAGAGGGAACTCTTGGACTTTGAGATTCCCGCTCACCATCAACATCCATCTCACACTTGTTGGAAGAGGAAACTCGTGGAGTCCGACACTCTTCATTATTAATATCCCCCAGACTTTTATCAATGGTAGAAACACTTGGGGTCTGACAATCACTCTCACTATCAGTACTTGCACTGCTACTTTCCACAGTGGAATCCTTTTGGCTTTCCCTCTCCTGCCCCACATCTATGTTAACCCTAGGCAATTTCTGAAGTTCAACTTTAACATCCTCTTCAGGTTGATGACTTGACACATCAGCTTCTCTACAATCCATCAACCTTCATTCCAAGAAGGAAACGGAAGCCATGAGTACAAGTAAAAA
>WYDK02000080.1:3959610-3986822 GCA_009867345.2 Toxicodendron radicans
CTTATAGCTGTAAGTTACTGATGTTTTGCTATCCAAGTTCAAGACTTAGTTCCAGTTCTGTTTTAAATCTACAACTGCCGTGTCATATAATTCTGCAGGCACCTCAAGGAATTCATGTCGTCTGTAAGAAATTTCCGAAGCTAAAAATTGTGACATCGGAGATTGATGCATCACTGGATGAACATGATCGAGTGCTCCCAGGCATGGGGGAGTTTGGAGACCGATACTTCGGTACAGATTACAACTACAATACCACTCTCAAGTCTCAGTCTAGCTCACAATCTATAAGCTTAGGAACACCAAAATGACGTAATCATTTACATTATTACAGTATTTCCCTTGTTGAGAGCAATCCCAGTTCAAATTTTATTGCGTCTGGATTATTTACTTCTACAGAGGATGAAATTTTGTTAAACCAATCAAATATAATATAAATGTTCTGTTGATCAAAAGATTAACAGAGTTTCTTCAGCATTCTGAAAAACATGTTAAAATTGAGATAACGGTCTCGGAGTTTTTTAGTTGATTTTACATAATCATGAACATAAAACAAACAATAAAGATTGATCATAACCTAATTTCACAAACTCTCTTTCACAATTACGACGTGATAACTTGTAATTGGTCAGATGGGATATGTCCACCAATTTGTGACATGAGATTATGAAAGAGAGTTTATGAAATTGAATTCTGAGTATAGTATTACCCAAAAATTAATGTTAAAATATTAAATATTATTTTAAGCAAGAAATAATTAAAGAGTAGAGTTAATCTAGTTTCTTAAGACACCCCATTTCAAAGTTTTAAAATTAATTCTTTTTTTTGTTATGACACCCTATAAATTCTATAAATGTTTTTCATTCCATTTTCTATTTTCTATTTTATTTTAAAAGAGTTAACATTTCACTCCCTTCACTTATTCTATATACCCTCTACTATCATCATTCCTAAAAAATAATCTAGATAATCAAATTAAAAGTTTAGAAAAAAATAGAGTTAAAAAAACATTCTTACAAAAAATCTCAAGAGCATAATAGATTAACCACAAAAAATATATAGATTAAAATTATTAACAATACTTTAATAAAAAAAAAAAAAAAAACACAATAAATTTATATGTAACTACAAGCAAACTCATATTTCAATTCATATCTATATTATCCTTTTCTTAAAAAAAAAAAAAAAGAAAAAAGAAAAGGGATTTATAAAATAATAGTGGGTGTAAATTTGTCATTATAAAATTTAATTAAAAAAAATGAATCTTTTTTAATCTATTAGCGGAATACCAATAGATCCACTCATAATTAAATTTGTCAAAACTAACTAACCCACAACATAACGACCCAATGCTCTGAAGGCCCATTTCTGGTTGTGCCCCATAGTAAAAAGAGCGGTTAAACCCAGCTTGGGCCATTTTTGTTCGAACCCAACCCACTTTACACTTCTAGCAAACGGGGTTTGACACAAACCAGTAAGAAAAAGAGCACGACAAATATATATATATATATATATATATATACACGAAATTTGGTTAGAGATGTCAAATGCAAACAACAATGTAAGGTACAAAATTGGACACTAAAGGCTTATTATCAGTACAAAACTTGAACAAAATTTTATTGTCTCATAAATAAGCAGAAAAACTTATCTATTACTATGGAAACAATTTGGGTTGGACTAGCTATCTATATAGTCCTAAATTTCACATCTTTTTTGGGACTAGAATCAACCTGGAATCAGAATTTGCCATAGATAACTCAAAGAAAAGTCTATCACATAAGAAAAATCAAGATTTGTCCTTCTTACTCTTCTTCTTCCTTGACGCAAAGCTGCTTGGTCCAATTTCTATGGACATTCTCTTTGTTCTGCAAAGCAAAACAAGATTTAAAAGTAGTCCATCATCAGCAAAAGACTACATGACCGTGACGAATGAAGTAAAGTGTCAAAAGATTTAAGGATAAAGAACAATTCATTATGAGGTATCATACCGGACAGAAAGCTCTTCTGATTCCTTCGTACCATCTTCAACTGAGCCATCTGATTAAGAAACATATAGTCAACTGACCAAACTGAGAGTGATGTATAAACAAAACAAAACAGCTGCTAATTTCCGGAACTACATCAGTCTCTTCTGACAATACTGAAAATGTCAATATACAGCCAGCTAAAAAGAAAATCAAATGAAACTCGTGCAAGGTTGTTCCTAGAAAACTAATATCAAACAGAATTTGCTTCAAAACAGTGCAAATGAAGCCAGAAAACCAACTTAATGTTAGCTGGTCCATCATTAAACGCTTAAAGGGTTAACTAAATGTAAAAGTTTCTGAATAACATTATGTGACAAACGTTCTCAAATGCTCTACCAATTCGTTATGATCATATCGTTTTGGTTTTTCTGTAATACACAGCAGATGAAAGATACAAGGAACAAGGTTTATTCAAAATAGATAATCAACTTCTGCAGCTAAGTTTTTTTAACCTACAACGGAATTCATAATTAATCTTCATTTTTAAAATTACCAAACATATCATAGCAGTAATCTATTAATCTCTAACACTAAATTTTATTTCCAATTATAGGCCATTATACTTTCCAAGTCGTATATATTCATCATTATGGGCTTCTATTAGTTCTATACTATGTTCTTACTCAAGCCAATTATTAAATAAAAAAGTAGAATACAATAGCAAAATAAAATATTTCTGCCCAGTGCAGAGACTAAACAAACCTGTTTCATTTTCTACATCACTTTCCTCCCCCGAATCAGAACCTGAACCCCATCGATCTCCACCATCATCATGGTCCCAGCGTTCTCCAACCGGAGGCATCCAAAAGTCAGCTTCTTCCAAATCACTCTCCTTATCTGGAGACTCCCTTACTTCAGAGATAATTGCTTCGATCTCTTTTCCCTTCTTCTTTTTCTTATTCTTCCTATTTACACTATTGGCACTTGTCTTTGCTTCTTCTTCTCCTGTTGCTCCATTTGATTCAAGTTTTTCGGTTTCCTTTTGCTCTGTTCACAGTCATTTACTTTTTAACATTCTATCCAAATTTGATCATTCTTTAAATGTAGAAACGTATAGATTGAGATAGACTACAAGATTTCATATTAGATAGCAACATATAGATATTTTAGAAGCAGCAGAGAAATAAAAACCAACACTAACCTAGCTTGTTGAGGAATCGTTTCCCATTAATGTGCTTCCAGATGTGTTCTTCAGTCTTGTTAACCGTATCACCCGTTAGCTTACATATCAACTTTGCACTAATAAACAAACAATTCAAACAATGCCAATATAAATTACATGGAACAAAGCATCATCCACATTTTATATTTTGAGCTTGATTGCAAACTATCGAACGTTTACTACCTCAAACAACGAAAATTTCCATCAACTCAATCAGATAAAAACATAAAAAACTACTTTTATTTTAATTCTGAGGAATTGATCAAACAAAAAGCTCAAATTTTTAATTAATTTTTCAACTGGGTATTAAAAACACAGAACCAAACCACACAACCTCGCTTCACAGACATAAACTCGTCACACTCAAACAACCTTAAAACGACAAATATGAAACCCCTAAACCCTAATCAAAGGTGAATAAACAAATTTAAATAAAATAAGCTTGGATTACCGGGAGAGAGGGTCTTGCTTGAACATGTTAAGAGGGGGCTTATTGTGAGACAAGGCGAAGTCGATGAGACCTAAACGGCACCGTTTGGACTGAGAATACGAATCCTTGTCTTTGAGTAGCATCTCGTGACCCGTCTCCACACATTTGAGCCTGCCATTTTCGAGCTCCTTAAAACTCGGTGGACCCAACAGATTCGTCCCTTCCTTTCCTCGCCTCTCTTCCTTGTCCGAAGCCATTGTTGCTCCTGCTGCTGCTTCAGCCTCCATACGGAAAGCGAACCACGGTTTAGCACTAGAATCTGGAGGCAAACAGATTTTCGAGAAGTGGTTAAACGACGCTTCCTACTACATGTTGAACAAATTATTAGTCCACTAATGACTTATTGGGCCATATCAGAGGTGTCCAGTGGGCCTCATGAGAACCAGGCCCAGTGGTAGAAGGGTAATTTCGTCTACTTCCTTACAAAAAAAAAGAAACACATTACACATGATAAAACTGTAACTAAAATTCTGGAATCAACGTGGAGTTTTATCTTCCGCAGATTGAGGTGCTACAGTCAACTGTGGCTCCACTTAAAGAAAAAATCTTTCACGTTCATCATCCCAATGTACAACTCACATCACCCCACTTCACTTTGAATACACCTCATTACAGCCGCATGATCATAATCAAACGGTGTTCACCTATCCTCACATCCGGGGACAAGTAACCTCTGCATTTATTCTCTGCTCGTCCATTCTTGGACTGTCATGTCCCTGTCACCTTTCTGCCGAACTCCAATTTTGACCACACCAAATATTTTTTCACATAGGATTAAACTAAACTTGTTAACTTATTCACATTTGACAGCAGGATTCAGCTGTCTAGCAATGTCTCTTTGGTGGGCTTATGTGGGTTTCCCAGTAATTATTCACTATCATTTAATGATTTTACTACCTTTCCATGATAATTTGTATAGCAATTATTATAGGTTAATCTCTTGAGGCCAAACCAGTGTGAAATGATGGTTATAGTTGCACATATATAAAACAACATATGGATATGATTAACTTTATTCTAACAGTGCGAGTGTGAATGGGAGTGAGAGTGGGAGTGGGAGTGGGAGTGGGAGTATATATATATATATATAAATGCCAAGGGTGATCTGCGACTGTGCTAGACTGAAAATGGAGTGTTTGAGAGCGTTGTTTGGTGGGTTTCTTCTCTTATGGGGCTTGACAGTGAGTGCTGATACTTTACCACCTTGTGAATTCCCCGCAATTTACAATTTTGGCGACTCTAATTCAGATACTGGAGGCATATCAGCTGCGTTTGACCCTATTCGAGCTCCTTATGGAGAAGGTTTCTTCCACAAGCCAGCTGGTAGAGATTCTGATGGCCGTCTCATCATAGACTTTATAGGTAACTGCTGTTTTTTAGATCTTCGGTTCAGTGTTATATGTAATTATGTATGTGTTGTTTATGGGAAATAGAGGGAGATTTTAATTGAATCCCCATTTCATTTATGCAGCTGAGCGTCTGAAATTGCCATACTTGAGTGCATATTTGAATTCACTAGGAGCAGATTTTCTACATGGTGCCAACTTTGCCACTGGAGGATCAACCATTAGACGGCAGAATGAGACCATCTTTCAGTATGGAATTAGCCCTTTTTCTCTTGATATGCAGATTGTGCAATTTAACCAATTCAAAGCTCGCACAAAGGATCTTTACAATGAAGGTTCATTCTGAATTATTCATAATGTGAAATAATGCCCATTAGGATTTTTTTTTTTCATTGCTTGACTTGATAACTCATGTTTGTGAATTCTGAATGTCATGCTCAGCCAAGTCAGACTCGGATAGAAACAAACTTCCAAGACCTGGGGATTTTGCAAAGGCTCTTTACACATTTGATATTGGACAAAATGATCTTTCTGTTGGCTTTCGAACGATGAATTCCAATCAACTTCTAGCAGCAATGCCAGACATCATTTACCAGTTAGCTTCAGCTGTAACTGTAAGTTGCAATATTTTATAGCAATTGCCTAGGATTATCAAATTTGTGACTTCTGATTTAAGTTGTTTCCTGCATAGAACAATTGTAATGAGCTATAAAATATTCGCTTTCAGAATATCTATCAACAAGGAGGGAGGACATTTTGGATTCACAACACAGGGCCTATTGGCTGCTTGCCTGTGAATCTATTCTATGTTAAATCCCCACCACCAGGCTATCTTGATCAGTATGGCTGTGTCAAGACTCAAAATGACATGGCTGTTGAGTTTAACAAGCAGCTTAAAGACAGAGTGGTAAAGCTAAGGGCAGAGCTCCCTGATGCTGCAATAACATATGTAGATGTCTATGCTGCAAAGTATGACTTGATCAGCAATGCCAAAGATTTAGGTAACTATTTTCATTTTAATATGTTATGATGATCACTGCCACATTTCAGCCAAAATCACGGGCTTGTTGATTGTACTGCTTAGCGGATTCACATTCTGCAATATTTGATTACTATCTTTTGTAAAAGTAATAAATATTTTGCAACTAAAACACTAACAAAATGCAATAGATGATTGACTATCATCCTTTAGTATGTCAGAACTGCTCGCTCTTATGCTAAATAATAGCATTCATGTTTTTACAGATACAATGCCGATTGCAACTATCAAAACTGATATTCTTGTGTGATTTATTATGCAGGATATGCTGATCCATTGAAGGTCTGCTGTGGGTACCATGAGAACTATGACCATGTGTGGTGTGGAAACAAGGCAAACATCAACAACACTGAAGTGTATGGAGCCTCTTGTAAAGATCCTTCAAAGTTCATCAGCTGGGATGGTGTACACTATACTCAGGCAGCAAATCAATGGGTTGCTAATCATACTCATTATGGCATGTTGACAGATCCTCCGGTTCCGCTCGTCCAAGCATGTCATGGGCGGTGAGAGGCAGTGATCAAAATCATACTTGCTATTCAGGGAAACTAAAAAAGAAATTGAGGCGAAAAATTCAAGAATTAGTAGTACAAGAGATCACCGAACTGGTTCATCTCTGGAAAGATGTGAAAATTTAGTTTCTATGCGATCAATTTTAAGGTTGATAATTGTATGACCTTGAGAATTTCAGTCTCTCTTAGAATAAACCAGAGAACCTTTAGCACATTTTGTCTGTTTTCCTATCATGAGCTGATACTACTTGATTCAGTTTTCTAATGGTTCCGCAGTATGACATAAACTTGATATCTTTTTAACGCTCAATAGCAAAAATGTTAGAATTTACATACACAACAAATGCTGAACAAAGTCCAGAACAAGCTGAAAATGCTCACTGTAAAGTTTACCAGCTGCCACACTACAACAAACTGAAATTAATGAACCTGTTAATTAAAATGGTCATCTCTAATTGTAGGCGCTAGTAAAAAAATGTTAGTTTATGTGCCCAAATTTACACCCATATGCAGCTTGGCTTAGCAATTAAACTCGAAGGAGGTATGAAATGCAAGCGCCAGTGCTTTGATATGATGAAAAAAGGTCTTTTCCGTGAAGAATAAGCACTATATAACAGAAAATAACATTAAAGATCTGAATTACAAATCCTCCGATTACATTACTGAACAAAAATTAAACGTGCGTTACGGTTCTAGTTTATTGAACTACACACCAACTATAGATTTATACACAATTATAGACAATGATAAATCAGTGGCGATCTTCTGGCCAAGCCACCACCCTGTGGAAGGGAACTGTCCTCTGAGGCAAGGCTCCGTCTTCCTCGTCGTCATCAAATTCCAGCAAATATCTGCCAAATCATTACATGATCAGGTACATGACACCATGATCAAAACAAAATTATAGAAACATATGCCAAAACCCAGCATGGTTCTATCTATAGATTATCTGATGCATCCCAAAGGTGTGTTCAGTCTGGTAGTGAATTTACAATCAGCCTGTTAGTTGCGAAGTAATGCAACCTATTTTAAATGATGTCCCTTTTAAAACACTCAGGTTGGCGAGCAAATCTGTAATATGTACATTATTTGTTTTGCTTATAATCGCTGAGCAAAAAGAAGAAACAAAAAAAGAAAAAAGATGACACAAATCAATTAATTATTTTGTTTTCATCTATTATCAGAACCCTATACTTCCCCAGATCTGCAGAATAATGAATGGTATGCAAGGAGGATATCACTTACTCATCACTCTTTCTCTGCGTATATACAAAATGGTTGATGGCACCCCACAGCGAATCACAGAACAATAGTAGTCAGTTCCAGCTCAAAACAACAAATATTCATATAATTGTAACATAAATATAGTAGAAGGACATCTGGATGCAAAGTACAATGATATAAATCAAGTATCTGTATATCAAAGAGGATGGACTAAATGATCACCTTCCGTGGTGTATTAACAACAGTTGCCTTATAGAGTGCAGTTGTTCCTGGATAAACAGCTAACACATGTCTTCCTGGTGGAAATTCTGGAACGCTAGAAAGATCATTTCTCTTTGGGAAAGGTATAATGCATGACATAGGCAGCTTGTACTTTCTGAAAATAGCAATGACATAAATGAATGTCATGTAACTTGAATAATTTCCTATACTCGATCAAGACTCAAAACTGAAGAACCATACATTGACTTCTAAATTACTAGTTGGGACAAGTTGAACTCGAGTTTTTGAGCCAATTACCATCGATAACCATATACGTTCTTACCACAGGCTTTACAAAATATAAGCAGGTTCATCATTCATGAATAAAATTTAAAACATGTAAGCTAGCATCCAATATCTCAAGAACATTAAGGCATAAGAGAATTACTAATGCAAGGTTGAGTAGGAGATTGCATGCATAATGCATGTATCACAACATGGGCAAAGATTTACAATGTACTTTATCACACTAAAATAGAAAATGGTACAAAAGTTCTAATGTTTAAGCAATAAACAAGGCAACAATGCGAAAAGATACCTTTGACCGCCAACCTCTTCATCATCACCTGGCTCCTCATCCAGTACTTCAAATCTGCACACATAACGAGCATTGTTAGTGCTGTAATCCAGAGCAAGCTAAGACATTTAAGTATGGTCTATTATGCATGAAATGAAACTTACTCTCTTGTTTCTCTATCAAAATGCATTACTTTTACAACAAACCACTCGTCCTTGTCACCATCTGTAACCCTGGCTGCTACCTGAGCAAACACAAGAAAGATCTCCTCAACTTGGAAGAATGGGATGGAATTGAACTGTTATCATTAAGGAACAATTCCAAAAACAGTTTGCCAGATGTGATAAGCAGTTTCATTTTCAATTCAGAACAGATCATGAATGATTGACTGCCATAGAGCTACACAGTTACCTGTTCATTCTTTAGACTAGCACAAGCTTCAAGTTGACTTCGCACTTGACTGGGCCTTGAGATATCTGAATCATTTTTCATTCGTTTCCTTTTCTGATCATTACCTTCTGAAGCTTATATAGTGTTAGTTCTAAGAATAAAGGTTAGTAAAGTTTCATAAATATAACATCCCATAACCCATTGGAATCTAAACACATTTGACATTTTTTAGTTTCACAAAGATAACCTTCCGTATCTTATTGGAATCTAAAAGAAATTTTACATTTTTACTGCATATTAGCAATTAAATGTTGCAATGTCCAGGTTTACAAACTTTAAATTTTTCATTAAGTTGTGTAAAGCTCCATCATCTTATATTGCAACCCATAAACAAGTAGAACCATGAACAGCAAAGCAGTACACATCCCGTTGAAGCAGCTATATTTAACAGCACAAAATCTTAAGTTGCAACAAAATAAAACATACTGGCAATTAATATCATTCCTGCTTCAATAGATGACTTAACACATTGAGTTATGATGACATAAGAAGCATTAATTTCAATTCTGCTGGGACAAGAATCAAATTTGGTTTTGGTAGAACAGGGGTGGGGGAGAGGGATAGGCCATATGTCCATAACATGAAGCACATGTAAATGCTAATTCCTCCATTCAAGTAAAGAGAGTTTCGTGTTATACACAGTCATCATAATTCACAAAGGTAATTAGAGATCGTCACTGCCTAGCACGACTGAAACTCATACACAATATTGGCATATCCATCTGCCAAGTTACATACTCTTGATATATATTTTCAGAAGAAACAGAAAGGAATCATAAATTTAAAGGATATAATGACTTCTGCATCACATATATTTTTCAGCTATATATTTCAAAAAACAGTTTACATATAAGAACTTGGTTAAAAGGATTTTACAAACACAAATCTTGCACATGAACATATCACATTACAGCTAAGGTATAATACACACCTATTCTTCTTCGTTGTTGTCCTGGAGGTCCAGGTGGCAAAAAAGCATCTAGTTGACCAAGCAACATGTTGGAAACACTGAACAAAGTACAGAAACAATGGGTTAGAATAGGATAATCAAAGTAGAATATCAATCCAAAGCAGACTACTAAACATATTTTGACATAAGTGACCACACTCCTCAATATTTGCTTTTTATTATTTAATCAACAGTAAAAATAAGAAAAGAGAAAGAAATAGCATAAGAACAGCAAAAAATAATCAAGTTCATGAAGGGTATAAAAAGGCATACGCTACTTCGTTTTCTGAAAGGTCTTTTGCCTGAATATATAAACCTTTAAGCTTCGCTAAAGAATTATCACCAGGCTTCTCAACCACCTCAGGAGCTGCAAAAGAAAAGTTAGACTTAAAACAAACCAACTGCAACTGTTAACACGGGAATATAAATCAACTCAGAAACAAAAAAACCATAAAATATCATCTAGTTGCACCCTATTGTTTTAAGTAGGTTTGCCTTTTGGATATATGTAAATCAACTCAAGATAGCAAAAACCATCCAAATATCATCTAGCATAGGTACAAGCACTATTACATGAGGATATGCTAGTTTAAGTAGTTCTTTAGGAATGGGCGTATGTGTTAAGAAAAGATTTTGAGCATTTAACATATGTTGACCCATCTTTATAGATTCCCGTTACCATATCCTGTCAAGAATTTCTAAATTTTTTGTCACATGTTGTTGCCAAAAATATAATAATAAATACACAAACATAATTTCGCCAATGCGAGCATACGTTTCAAATGCCACCAACACAATATTATTCAAAACATTTTTCTACTAAGTGTGGTAAATTTAATCCGGGTTTATCCTGACGTATGTATTGGGGAGCTCCCACACTTTCATTAGATAAATTTCTATCTTTGGTAGAAGAAAAATTAAATGTACAAGACTAAGGTTAATGATCACATATAGATAATGCTGACTGATTTTAGAAAAAATAATAAGGCATAACTGTGGAAAGCCAGAATATAATGGGCAATAATGTATGGTGCATAAAAACTGTTTTATGAGCAAATTAACAACTTCAAATAGGGAATTGTCGTCATCTATAATGCAATGAGCATAAAAAAATTAGGCACGAAACCATTCATTTCTTTTTCCATAGACTTCCAATCAACTAATCACTTCTGTACAAAATTATGATAAGAAGCATAAATCCCTTGTATAACTTAATTTCAAGTTTATCCCTGCTTGAACAGCCTAAATGAGCAAGTTTATGTATAAGCATATCAAAATCAGATACCACTTGGCAACCTCTATCTATTAGTATCTCTTGTAAACTCCACTAAGCTAAATTAAGATCTGCATTGATATCCAAAATTGTCCTTGGAACGTCTAATGTACCAAAGACACAGACTTACAGGCACATAATCAATCACCAGGAAGTATCCACATACAAGATCCCAGCTTCAAAGTCTATTGTCTTTTATGATCAATAACTTATATCTCCAAAGTCCACATCTTCTAATCTCAAAACTAGAGTACCCTATCTTCACCTCCCTTGTAAATTTAGAACCAGCTAGTAACTTACTCAGCCTAAATAACAAATATCCATAATCAGATAACAAAGTCACTTAGCACACTTCAAATTTCAATTTATTCTAACCAAATTCTACAAAACGAGCTCAATCAAACACAGAAATAATTTTCAACGCTAACATTACTAATTTAACATCAAGCATGCCCTCAAATTTCAACCTAATTCCCATCAAACACCAACATTACTAATCTCTCACAAACTCTTTAATTAGTAACACAATTAATACATAAAAAAAAAATTAAAAAACAAAATAGGATGAACTTAATAGACTTACTAGCTTGAAGCTTCTTGTGCATTTTGTTGATTTCAATCAGAACCTCCTCTTGTTCCTTCCTCAACCGATCGAGCTCCCTCGACTTGTCCAAAATATCCATAACGTCCGGCGACGACATCGTTGTCGCTACAAGAAAACTACGTCGTTTTCTGAGTTCTCTTAACTTTAATCTAAGCTCGATTGCAGTTCGATTATATCCTACATTCAGTAGAATCGAAATTTTATTTCATTTGAAAAAAAAAAAAGGTGTTATTTCTTTTTTATTTATTTATATATTTTCTTTTGTTTTGAATCTTTTGATTTCAGGTAAGTCCGTGAGTGACCGATAGAATTAAAAAAAGAAAAAAAAAAAGACTTTTTCGTAAAAGTCCTGAAAATTGGAGACATGTGATTGAAGTGATGCCGTTTATGGTAAATAGATAAGAACAAGTTTTGATTGGATGATGAGAAAGGCTGTGTTTGTTGACTCCGGTTCAGTAGCCACGTGGACGATAGTTAACCACTGATTGGTTTTCTAACTGTTTCCATCAGTGACACGTGTGTTAAATGAAACATCTCGGATTCTTGTTGGATCTTGGGGGCCCGACTTGTATTCTGAACTTTTGGGCCCAATAAGATGCCCACATATAAAAGGATTTAGTGTTCTTCATAAATGTAATTGGTCATTAAGTGGATGATCATAATCACACTTCCACTTCCATTAATCGGAGAGAAAATCGGAAATTGGTTTTCTATAATTATATATCGGTTACTGGATTTAACTGAAAAATTCTTTGCAACGACGCTAAATCCGTCAAATGAAATCATAGTTTTTAATTAATTATTATAAAATTTTATATTTTCTAATCAGTAACCTACGAACAAATGGTTACCATCAACATCTGGCTTTACCCAACAATCAACAGATTTAATATTTTTAATTTTCAAAAAATATTATATTCATATTCACCAGAGGATTTATGAGCTGAGGATAAACATTCGATTATTATATTACACACAGAGTACGGGAACATGCAAGTTTCTGAAAACAAATTATTGGGTATTTTTTTTTATATAATAGTTTAATTTAATTTTCTCAGAAAGTTTTAAAGCCGTAAGAGGCAGGCAATACCAATTATACCATTACCGGCCAAGAAGTGGAGATTATATTAAGATTAAAGATTAAAATGATGGTTTTGCGTTTGGAATTATGCATTGTAATGGATCCCACAACGTGATGATTTCATTTGATTTAATCACAACGCTTCATTTTTTAAGTACGATTGTTTACTTCATTCTCTCTTTGTTCTTTCGTCTGCTCTTCTGGGTTTCTTTGTTATTAGTTTCTTTTTTTTTTCAATTAGTGACAGATACGTTGAGGATTCCTTCGAGAAACTGAAGCTGAAACACGTTAACCACGTCTATACTGTTTGGCTGGTGAGAAAGTTACTCACGATTCACATTATTTTCTTTGTTTAAGATTTTTCTTAACATTTCTTCAATGTTTTTCTTTTGTTTTGTGTGTTTAACTGCGCACGTGCTCCTTTCAGATTTATGATCCAATTCAATTTTTATTGAATTGGATTACATGAAAGCTAAATTACTTATGTTAACTGGGTTGATGGAATCATGAAAACAATTGAAAATTATTTGTGATTTTTTGTCTGATACTCATTTGTACATTTATAAATATGAGTATATGCAATTAGAATCTCGGGCAAAGCATTTTATTAATTTCTATTATGAGGGGATATCGATTCCATTCCTGCATTCGAGTTTAGTTTTAGAATAACACACACACAATGAGGCTGCTGATATCTGATTTTGAACTATAGCAATTGCATGAGATGGTCTTTCAATCTAGGTTTTGTGGGCTGAAAGTTTTATGCATCCAATTTACAAAGCTCTTCAATTTTTTTACTACTTTTGCACGAATTTTTCAGGGGTGGTAGTGAAGCATTGTGTTAAAACTTGGTGAGTGCATGTTGCTGCTATTGTGTGTTGGGTTTCAACTGTCCGTCTGTAAATCTGGACTGTACAGTTAGTGGATTTTAACAATAATGGCACTAGCCATACGAAGGTACGTAAACTAGATGCTAAGTGTTTTAGAACAGAAGGTTATTTTCTTTCTTCTTTTTAACTTTTTCCTTCTTATTCTCATTTTTATTATTATCATTGTTTTCTTTGACTTTTGCAAGTTTGATGAAATAAAAAATGACATTAAAATGTGTGACATTGTCATCTCTTGAAGTGCAGTGGAAGTCTAAGGAAACCGAGTGAGATGATGAAGATTATTATAACAACCTTTGTTGGAGTTATTTTTGGCTTCTTTTTAGGCATTTCCTTCCCAACAATCTCCCTAACGAAGGTAGATTAGTTTTATTATTACCTTGTTTTAAACTTCTCAGTGCCTTGTAGTACAATTGTCTTCTCTATCCTATGGTTTCCATGTTGCTCCATAGAGTAACAAAACTTACCCAGATGTGTTTAAATTTGGTAGATGAATCTCCCCTCTAGCCTCATTCCTTCCATTGATCTTACTTATATTGAGGACAAGTACTCTGGCCTTTCAACCCAAACACTGTTGAATGCTTGGTCAACTTTGAAGAGTAACAGAGGCCTCCTATTTGCTGACAGAGGTAACCAAACAAAGGTACATCCATTTTTCTTTTTCTGGAAACTTTTATGTCCTTTTTATCTGATTAAAATCTGCAGGGCAATTTGGGTTTTAAGTCTTGTGATATCTCCATATCTAACTTGGTTGTTCTTAAAAGAAATCGGCAGCTTGTGTGCTTCTGATTTTCTGTGCCACAGCTGACAATTAACCTTTGTATTGTAATGTAGATCTGGATTCCAACCAATCCTAAAGGTGCTGAAAGACTTGCCCCTGGTATTATTGAATCAGAGTCCGATTTGTTTCTCCGCCGATTGTGGGGTCTGCCTAGTGAGGTGTGCATCTTCTACCTTAATTTCTTATATATGCAGGACATTTTGCGTCTACATGTTTATAATTCTACTTTAATATCAATGACCTTGATGTGTTTACCTTGGTTGAAATTAATATGAAATTATCAATACAAGCATATGATGATTTCTTCACAGGTACAAGCTTATATCTGAGGTTGGAAAAAGTCTTAGTAAGTGTTTGCAGACACAGAAAGAATCGACAAAAAATACATCTTTCGGAATTTAAGGTTATATGGGCAGTTCATGTAATAAATAATTTCAAAGGGATAAAAAAATATCTTTCAGAAGGAACTATGGGAAAAAAGGATATGGTTTGGTGCATGTATAGAAACTAATCTCAGTGATATCTTACCCTTTATAAGTTGTAAGGATTTACCAAAGAAAGAGAAGAGGGTCCACAAATGTTATGTACCAGAACAAGTATATATAATATATAAAAGGACTTGAAAACAGGTTCAAAATTAAAATTCTTCATGATTATAGTCACATGTTAGAATCAGCATGATGACAATTATGAAAATTGATCACTGTATGTTTTTTTGAGTTTGTGCTGCCTATCTGAATCATAAAGATTGTAACTGCCTTACGATTCGCAAGATGATGATCTGATTTTAGTGTGTGCTTGTTCTTTACATTGAATCTTTGATTGATGAGGTGGCACTTGCAGGACTTAACTGTCGCACCAAAGTATCTTGTAACCTTTACCGTTGGCTATAATCAGAAAAAGAATATTGATGCAGCAATTAAAAAGGTTAGTTTGGTCTCTCTCTCTCTCTCTTTCCTCTCTTGCTCTCGTGTTCTCTTTTTCATGAAATTTCTTTTTTGGACAGTTCTCAGAAAATTTTACTATTCTGCTGTTTCACTATGATGGTCGGACTAGTGAATGGGAAGAGTTTGAGTGGTCAAAGCGAGCCATCCACGTGAGTGCACGGAGGCAAACTAAATGGTTAGCAGCTTGCTCATATGGGAAAGTAAATCCACATTAGTTGTGTTATCTGCAAAGGCTTTCTTAAGTCGTAATTTTAAATAACTTCTGTAATGTCTTCAAGGTGGTATGCCAAACGTTTTTTGCATCCCGACATTATTGCACCATATGACTATATTTTCATCTGGGATGAGGATCTCGGGTTGGATCATTTTGATGCTGAGGAGTGAGTGTAGAAAATTCACCACCCTGCTTTAAATGAAACTATTGCTTTAAGTAAACTAGAATCTTGAGTTTAAAATGATTCTTCTCTGTTTCAGATACCTTAAATTGGTAAGGAAATATGGGTTAGAGATATCACAGCCTGGTTTAGAACCAAACGGTGGGTTAACATGGGAAATGACAAAGAAGAGAGATAACAGTGAGGTTCACAAGTAAGAACAACTGAATTCTTCTCATTTTTTGCTCATCACAGTTAAATACACTATTTTTGGCTTCACCATAATCTATTGATTATTTCATTTGTAATTTTTTTAAGTCATCTCTTACTTTTGTGCTCTTGCAGGGATACCAAGGAGAGAAATGGTTGGTGCGGTGATCCACATTTGCCTCCCTGTGCTGCGTATGTAAACTTATCATTTCTGTGTTATATAATTATCTAAACAATTTGTACTTCATTCCTTTGATCCATGCAGAACTATTAGGTCAGTTTTTATGACATATTTTAAACTAAATGCAGATTTGTGGAGATTATGGCCACTGTGTTTTCTCGGGATGCATGGCGCTGTGTTTGGCATATGCTTCAGGTATGTAGTAGTGTATTAATTGTTCCCATTTTTCCATTCCTCATTTATCCATGCCTAGTAAATCTAAAACCTCTGCCCTACAATTGCAGAATGACTTGGTTCATGGATGGGGTCTAGATTTTGCACTAAGAAAGTGTGTTGAGGTTAGTGGAAGGTTTCCTTCTGCTTTAATCAACTTGCTTCTGTTTCTGATTACATAACTTTGCTCTGACACAGCCTGCTCACGAGAAAATAGGAGTTATAGATGCTCAATGGATCGTTCATCAAGGTGTTCCCACGCTTGGGAACCAGGTAAACACCATGCCATTGACCACATTGCTTAAGTTTTCCATTTGTAGAAAGAGTTCGAACTCCTATATATAAGTTCTTCATA
The DNA here is from genome assembly GCA_009867345.2 of Toxicodendron radicans. Lineage (NCBI taxonomy): Eukaryota > Viridiplantae > Streptophyta > Magnoliopsida > Sapindales > Anacardiaceae > Toxicodendron > Toxicodendron radicans. Next base: position 3,976,494 of record WYDK02000080.1, read on the forward strand.
TGTTTTCTTCTTCTAGCAGGGGCAGGCTTCTGGTGGAAAGGCTCCCTGGGAAGGGGTATGCAAAATCAAAATTTATTCAGTGTCTTAGTTCTTACTCTTTCATGCTTGTAGATAGACAGTTTAGGGCACACATTAGATATGCAATTTGTTGAATTCAGATGAATTTTTCACTATAAATATAGGAAGAGCACTGAAATTGTGTTGTCTTGGCAGGTGCGGGAGAGGTGTAAAAGAGAATGGGCAATGTTTCAAAATCGACTGACGAACGCAGAGAAGGAATATCTTGAGGAACTGGGGGTTGATTCTTCCAATCTAACAACAGACAATCAAAAAAGTATCATGGACTGAACACTCTTTAACTTTTCTCCTCCCATTCTTTGTGATATTAACTCTTTTATTTCTTTTTTTTTTTTTTTTAACTTTTCATACCACGAAGTATCATTTCATCCCTTAGTCTTTTAGGGTTTTTCTTCTTCTTTTTGTCCTTTTTTTTTTTTTTTTTGTTCTTTTTCTATTGTTAATTAAGAATTGGCATTCCATATTTTAGTAAATAACATCGATTGTTGCAAAAAAAAAAAAAAAAAGAAAGATGTTAGACATATGATGGTTGCAGTGGGGTTAGAAGACTCTTCATTCCGGAAAATGGCAACCATTTTTAATCAGTAAAATGAGTCTGAATGTAGCTTCCAAGCATCATACTATTATTTATGGAATGGTTCTCTTCGGCTCACCAATCTCATTGGGTAGTTTTGGGATTGAGTGATGAACTGAATTTAAGAATGCATTACAGGTTTGACTGCTTGGTGCATGCAAAGTCTCAATGATGGATCCAGAAAATTCTCATATAAAGTGATACCGGACTACTACTGAGGGAAGAAGATATGAATAATGCATATTTTTCGACTAAGTTTCAGAAAGATTTTCTTTCATCGCACACCTTCTACAACAGCAATGGCATGGGATTTTCTTTGAGCTGTGATTCCAACTCTAGTTGATTCTATCAAAAAATAAAAAACAGTGTTTTGGTTTTAGTAGAAACAAATAAAAATATATGAATCCCATGGCCAAATTATCAAGAGCTCTTGTGTGCCAACTGCAACAACTCGACACAGAATAAAAACTGAACATTATTTATCAAAGAATCGAATGTTATTAACTTCATAAAAATGTAATGGCACCTATAACTTCCTCTCGTCGTTGCTCCAAAATCTTCAGAAAGAAGCAGCATATAACAGTCATCAATTAGAAGTAACTTTTAGGAATTGCCTCTTCCAGCTCTTTGAAGTCCCAAGCATCATCTGCAGAATAGTGCCCTGTAAAACAAAGAGGGAAAGGGCAGAGTTGAAAAACTATTGACATTTGGGCATTATCCAAATAGCACATATTTACATGTAATATAAAGTACTTGGAAAAAAACAAAAGATAAAAGTTTATCAGCAAAACACTTGGTGTATTAAATCAAAACTCAGGAGAATAAAGAAGGGCCTTTACCAATTGAATCTCTCCGAAGCGCAGTTAGATGAGCACAACTGTAAATGAAAAGGTAAGTCAGAAATATTCCTTCTCATTAAGCAAAGTTAAACAAATTTCATGTTAGTGACAATATATCTTTTTCATACTGCTTTTCTCCTTATCACAAAAAAACTCAGGTTGTGATGATGGATGAAAAGGGGAGCACGTTAATAGAAAATTCAATAATTTATACATTATTCAGAAAATTTTAGAGTTTCAGAGTTTGGATACTATCCTCATTTATATAGTCATTCATTCTGTAAGTTTCACAAAATTTACCAGGATTTCAGAGGAATCAAGTAGGATGATTCGGTACTCAATTAATTATAAGGGTTCAAATAAATCATATGTCAAACAGTTGAATTCCAGCAACTATTAGAATGAAGTACCAGCACCGTGACGAGACAAAAAATATTACACAAGGATTGAGTTCATAAGTAGTGATTACCTGCCGAGAGTCTTCCCAAAATCTGCACATAGTGACCGAATGTATGTTCCTTTAGAGCATGTCACTCGGAAAATTAAATTTTGTCTGTATACAAAGCACAGAGTTAATAACAAGAAAAACCATATCTGTCTAAAATTATGGAAAAACAGACACAGCTTCATTAGTTTTACAACAGTCATTCTGACCATCAGCTTCATTTATTAAAGCTCAACTAAAGAGAAATTATGCTTTCTATTCAAAGAAAAATAGAAGAAAAATATCAAGAAGTCTATGACCTTTTTGTGTAGTATGTCCACAAAATATAGAAAGAAAGAATGGAGAAATAAAAAGAACCTGTCTTCTAAGCTACGCTCAATTTCAAACTGGAAAATTGAAATTCGTCTAGGTGAAAGCTCTACACTCTCTCCTCTTCTTGCTTTCTCATACATCTTTTCACCTCCAACCTATAACAATGCAAAGGAATTTATAAGTAATTAGACTGTTAGAGGCTATTTGAAAAGAACCTCTCTATGACAAAAAGAGTTTCCAATTAATTTGAAGAATTTACAATATCCCAAGTTGAAGAAAAACATATAAACTCAAACCTCGTTTATTATTTCTCGAAAGAAATAGAAAACAAGTTCAAGGGTGTGAATAAACAAACAATTCCAGCTGAAAAGTCCTGCGTACCCAGTCTACAATATTGATGTGACTTATCAAAGAAATTTTATCTCACATGCTCATACTAGGAGAAAAAATGAAATAAAGATTTGAGACCATCAACTTTGTCTCTGAGTAAGCCCTGGAGCGTAAATGAAATATATATTGAGCATAACATGACTTGATTTGCTAAAGGACAAGGATAGATGCAACCATAGTGTCAGCACTTCAACCTCATATATACTTTTTTGTCAAACTACTATTACCTTTCAGCCACAAATTCAGTTGTATGTTTTGAATTTTTAAGTTTCTGGAAGCATATCTACACGTTTATGCGTGTAATATAAGAAAAAGAAAATCTATCCGCGGAACCAATTCTTACTTTAATGGCAGAAAACATTGGAGGAACTTGCCATATCTCCCCACAGAAGGATGCAACAGCTTTCTTTATGTCCTCATCTTTGATATGCTCCCAAGGTTCACGCAGAATAACCTACATATGAAGGTCAACCCACTGAAAATAAGGTGTTCAGTTTAACTTGAAAATACACAATAACACAGTCTATAACTTGAAAATACGGTGTACAGGTTAGTCATTATGAATTGACAAACATACTGGTGAATCAGCATCCCATGTTGAAGTAGCCTCCCCCAATCGGAAAACTCCACTGTAACCCTTAATCATACCTTGATACCTGCAACAGAAATTTCTGAAACTCTCAATGGCCTTCCTTTGGTGCATATTCAACAAAGCACATTTCAAACTTAATCCAATATGCCAAGGAAGGAGGGAGCGGACACTAAAATAGTGTAGAGAGATTGAAAAGTGAATAACTTGTTTATAAAGTCCCTGGATGGATAAGCAGCAATATAACTTAACCAATTCGATTAGATTCAAAACTTACCGCTCCACCAACTTAGTGGCTTTACCAACACATACGATCAATAAACCAGTTGCCATGGGATCAAGGGTTCCAGCGTGTCCTACCTACAATCAAGCATATACAATAAATTTTTTTCTTAAAAAAAAAATTAGTCACATTGGTATAACAAAAAAAAACACCTTTTTCACTTTGACAAGACGCCGCAGCTTTCCACATACTGTAAAAGAAGTCCATCCTGGTTCGCAAAATAACTATTTTATCTTTCAATAGATGTACAAATGACAATTTGATATTGAAATTTAAACAAGTTGTCGATAACAGGGATATGAAGAGAACTAAGAATTTGGTGTCCTCTCAATGTCCACAACTGAGTGGCCAAATGACAGACTACACAATGCGGTTAAAAATAGATAACATAAAGCACAATCTTCTCTCTTATAAAAGCACATGACAAGCTCTAATACTGCCACTGAGATTAACTTTTTCTCAGTCCTCCCAATACAAGAAAACTGAATGTCGAAGGATACATGTACTTTTGTACTGTCTAATGTATCCAATTATTTACAATTGCATAAAAAATCCTAAAGACCATAATTGTCTTTCTAATTGAAAAAGCTTCAAGCACACACTGCCGGTAAATGATGCTTCTCTACTTTTTCATCAATATCTTACAATTTAACTCCATCTATACTAAATCTGTCTATTTAATCTGACACTGAGACTTAGAATAATGCATCTTTTAGCAATGTATTAAACTTATCTCTTTAAGTAATATAACGTCAAGTAGTAGCAATAAGAAAAAGAAATGGTTTTGCAGAAGTGTAAACTATTCCATGCACCAAATAAAGAACACCCCTTGATAGTACTATGGTAATGCCAAAAATCGCAACATAACTATTGATTCACCTTTTGGCTTGTTAATCAAAACCATTGTTCCAAAAGGGCCATCCCAGGTCGGAGGAAGCTCAGTTCTTCTAGTGACAACATAAGGCTCCCCACTGCCAACATCAGCTTCCTTATTGGGAACTTTCTTCAAACAGTTAAAGAACTCCCGCACTTTTTTCTCACTAACCTCCCTCTTAACATCACCATTTTCATTTTTCGCAGAAATTCCGTCTCCCTCACTCTTCTCCTCATCAAAAAACACCAAACTTTTCTCATCATCTACACTATTGACCTCTTCCTTTTTTTCCTTACTCTTGCCACCCACTTTCTTCTTTGTTTTCTTCACATTTTGCTCCACATTAGTATCAAGAAACGCCTTATCAAGACAATGATCAGGAAAATACTTCTTTTCTAACTGATACACCATCTTATAATGCTTATCTTTCTCCCATGGATAAGCAAACGTATCATAAAAATACAACTCTTCTTCCCTTTTATGCAACCTATCAAACTCCACAACTTCAGGCTTCAACTCAACAAAACCCTCATCATTTTTACCAAACTCATCATCAGAATCCGACCCATACATTCTTTTCCTTCTCTTGTTATAATACTTTCTCATAGACTTACTCATCTCAACATCACCCGAACTGGGTAGTTGGCTTCCTTTCGTTGCTTCTTTCTCAAAAGCCAATTTCTTATCAACCCAGTTGTCAAAACCCGATTCAAGTTCCGGTTCAGCATCATCAGGAGAGTTGGTCGAGTTGACTCGGGCGGGTCGTCGGCGAGTGCGAGGAGTTTGGTTGAGAGAAGACTGAGTGGGACGGTTAATAATCATGTCGTATTGAAGAGGATAGGGAGTGGAGTTTGTAGAGAAGTGTTTCGGTGAGAGTGAAAAGAAGATTTTGTAGTTTGATGGTGAAGGTAGTAAGTAAGAGAGCGTTGGTGAAGATGAAGAATGCAAGAAAAGTTTCGGGCGGAAGAAGAGGAGAGACATATTGGTGAGGTAAACTGACTTTGTCATTGGTTTTGCTGATTGATTGAGTCGTTGCTGCTGCTGAAGTGATGTTCATATCATTTGCTGATGACTTTAAAGCAGTGGTGATAGTAAATGCTCTGCAAGTTCGTTTGGTCGTCGGATATCTTGAAGATGATATGCAAATGAAGGCGTAATGTGGACCGTGCGGGCTGGCCTGTTGGCCCAGTCCACTCGTGGACGGCCCATTCCGAAAATTAGATCAAACATTGTCCTGGATGTGTCAAATTTCACATTTTAGAAGAAGTGTCTTTCTTTATCATATTTTGAATGAATAATGCAAGTTTCACGATTCAATTTCACATTTTGATATGTGATAGTTTATAATTAATCAGTTCATAAAATATATTTTATTTATTTGTTATGGGTTTTAATCAATTATTAATTTCATGTGAATAATTATAAAAAAATATTGTAAGATTGAATTATCACGTTAATAATTGTGAGATTTGATTGTAAATCTATTATTACTCTATTTTAATAAATCATTTATTTGTATTAATCTCTCAATTATTAATATAAATGATATAATATATATATATATATATTAACTTTCTTTTTGGTCTCCCTCTCTTTTCAATCTATAAATTCATTTCATTTTCATTTATTTATTTATTTTATTTCAAAAATTTGGGCTCTGCCACTCTCGCTCCACTTCACGCACATGGACCCAGCATCAGACGAGTGGGAGCTCTGCAACGACGACGGCTTTATTTACAAGCGGAAGAAGCGGCGGCTCGCCGAACCATCAGCCTCTCAGCCCATAGATCCTGAAGAAGAAGAAAGGCACCGAAAAGAACGCAAGAGAAAAGCTTTGTTGAAGCTCAAAAAACGCTACCAGAAAGAAATCAGTCAGTGGGAACTTTTGTCTACTACTCTGCATGCAATGCAAGAGAAGACGCAAGATAAACGACTCCAGAACTTGGAAGAAACGCCGTCGTTTCTGGATTCAGCTTCGAACCTCGTTGAGGAGATTGAAACGGGTTGCGGGTCAGTAGTCGATGAGCTCCTTTTGCAGGTAATTTGGGTTAAATTTGAGTTTTAGTTAAATGTGATGAATGTGAGAATTGGGGTTAGTTAAGATTTGTTTTTGGGTTTATTTTGGGAGTAGAATTTCATGGTTTGTGGTTTTTTTCTTTCCCTTCTAGCATTTAATTTTGTTAGGTACGGAGCATGATTTTTAGGGCTTAGGGTTTTTAGTTGTTACTGAATAATTCAATTGGTTGTTGTTTGAGCTCTTACGATCATTAATGGGAATTCTTGAAACAGAAGTACAGTAGCCTTAATTGGATTGAATTTCAGAACAACTGATTACAAATCTTTAAAATATTTTTCTAGCTGCCGAGAATGCTGAAACGAAACTGAACTTATCAAAGAGTACTTGTTTATGAAGAATTTTGTTGATAGTTGTTTTAGGGTGGAACTTCTTGAACCCAAGTGATATTAATTGGATTGAATTTTAGAGGAATTCATTGCAATTCTTTAAAACACTTTCATAGCAACCAAGAACGGAAAGTGAACTGAAAGAGTTGCTTTTAGGAATTTAATTGTAATGGGGTATTTGTTTCATATGCGTGTTTGCTATTCTTGCTTTACTCTACTTCTGAAGACTTCTGTTGAATTGCATAACCCCACATCAACAGGGAGTTTTGGTTAGTCTTTAAAGTTAAGCTCAGTAAGTCCTGAATTGCAGGTAGAAGCCCAGGAAGCAATAATTCATGATGTTTCGAATTTGTGTGATGTGGCGGAAGCAATGTGCAATGCACAAGAGGAACAGTTAAAGCAATCCTTTGTTAATCTTCCAGTCTGGTCTTCACCACGTAAGCTCATGGCTTCACTTTGTGATGAGTAGGTTACTTCTGGAGTGTTAGTATTTGGACTTGGGTGGTCTTTCACTGTAATGAATACATTATGAAAGAACCTGGATGATAGTATAAATCTTCTAGTTGATTTTTTATTTTATTTTTTTTTCTTCTGTGTATGATCTATGATTTAGGAGGTGTTGTATCTGATTAACGAAGAAGAGATAGGGTGGGTGAGAAAATTGCGGAAAGGAACCTGAATGAATATGTACATGTTTCTTGATTTCTTATGTTTTGATTAATTGCCTATGAATAGCAATTTTTATGTTCAATATTAAGAATATTTTTTAGGCTAATTTCAGAAGACAGATTGAAGTTTGAAAGATATTTTATTCCGGGGTAGTACTCAACTCCATATTTCCCAGTAGCAATCAGTTTTTACCAAAACCAGATGTGTGTTTTTGCAGAGGACTATGTAATATGTATTGCAAAGTGCAACTTTGTAGGGCATGTTAGCCGATCTCTGATATTTTCCGAAACTTCTGATCATACCATGTTTGCATTTTCATGGCAAGTTCAACTTTATTGACAATAGAAAATCATACAATAAACAAATAAACACATGAAGCACTTTTCCCGATTTTATTGGTTTTAACTTTTTTAGAGCCCTAAACTCTCAGATTTATATCCTAATTTGAAAGGGTGCTTTTATCAACATCAGTTAGGCAAGAAGGAACGATTTTCACTGGTTGAATTGAAAATCCGGCTTTGTGACATGCATCCTCCAGAAGCTTCACTTGTGAAGGACCATCAGGGCAGAATGCAACTATAGCTCCTCCACTGCCCGTAAATTTTGAAGCAGCACCCACTCGACGTGCAACCTCCACCATTTCTATGTTTAAACCACCCAATGCCGCTTCTCCAAACATGCTTCTGCATAAAATCCACAAACCAAGCATCAGTGTAAATAATATACTACAATACAGGTAAGTTCATTGATTGCAACAGACGTTCATAAGAGCCACATCTTCTATCCTTGAAAGTAATTTTGAAGTAACCAAGTGCAACTTGTACAATTGTTAAGATATAAAAAAAAGAATTTCAGCAGAGTTGTCATTGGAACTTGGCTCTCTCACTTCAAGAGTTAATTAAAACACTATTAGTTGTTCATAACATATGATCTAAACCTATCAGGTGCAAAAGATATCTAACTTTCGCAGGTCAAAATTGCGGTTCATGAGCTCAGCGAGTTTTGGATAGTTCTTTTCAAGTATCACTGTCTGCCCTTCCTCCGCAATACTTGCAACTTCCTTCATTGATGATATAATAAACTCATCACCATCAAGCCACCTTTGACGAACAGTACTATGTACCTACATTTGAGATTTGATCAAATGAAATGTAAAACAGATATAAAACAATAAAGATAATATGAGGAAGCTACTGTAAAGTGCTAACCTTCCCAGAATCACTTGGATTCTCAGCATAGATAAGATGGAGAGGTGGAAGAAGATCAATATCCATTTGTGTATAGATGCCATGCCCCAAGTTATCCATGTGTTCCTTACTAAAATCCTACATATGAAAGTTGTTATTATAAATACTTACATTTATAAGCATTTGAACATATATGCATTAACATCACATACCATGTAAACAAGGCCACCATAAACTTGTGCCACTCGATCTTGAAGACCAGCAATAATACCAAGTTCTTTCTCAGCACTAAGGACAAGATTTGGCCTGATTTCCACTTTGACCAAATGTCTGACTTTGTAAAAGTCGAGTAAGCAGCTTAGGGCAGCACATACAATGGCACTGGAACCTGAAAGTCCTGTCTGAAAAGTCAAAATTATAACTTGAGCCATACATTGCTACCAAAAACCATTATATATGAAACCTAAGGGTGAAAAAAAAAAGTAGAATAAAACACACATAAAACAGAATACCTTCTCAGTACTTCTCCAAATAAATCAAAATGCAAAACATAATTTACTCTAGTTACATCCAAAAGCAAAAATGTAGAAAAAGAATTGTATCAATTAAAGATGTAGAGGTACAAGTCATCTATTTCCATTTGCCAATCATCATTGCACATAAAGTAAATACCAAAATGAACAACAACCTTGAAGGACATTTGCTTTGCATCTGAAAATATTTCTCAAAAATTAGGATAAAACTGTTGCATGTTAATATTTTCGTATTTAGGATTGGATATTATTTTTTAACCCTTACTATCCAAAACAAAGAGTTCAATCAACATTGCATATCAAATAGGTCATAAAATTCTTGCGTAAAAAAAAAAAAAAAAAACCAAACCATATGCACCTGGCGAGGGATATTTGTATCATAAGATAGAGTGAAATTCCTGTCGTGAAGATCAATATTGTTGTCCTTACAATAATTGCGGAAAACTTTACAAATAGCCATAAGTAATCGCATTCCTCCATAATAACCTTCATTTTGCAACCTATTCACCTGTAAGTACATTAAACAACCACATAATAATTAGAACATCACAATGTCTCAGACTCAAAACTTACTGTCAATGTAGAAACGACAATGACTGTAACAAGAGGGGTACTACATTACTAGCCCAGGCATTTGGGATAGACTCAGTAACATGACTGGGTCAGCATGATAATTCCCACCATAAGCCAATAACTTAGAGCCATTGAGAGAGGAGGGGCACCCCATCCTAGAGGACCTAGACTGTAAAAATTTTCCTGTGTAGTATCCAAAATTGTCTCTATTGTGTTTACAGATTTTCAAATTTTATAAAATCCCAAAACTCACGACTTCGAAGTTTTTTCCTCTTTCTCTTTGTCAGCAAAAATTCAAAAAATTCTTTTTAAATATAAGATTCCTTACATAGAATACTGCTATAAAGCAAATATTGAAGTTCAAACCTAATGCACCTGAAGAAATTGAGTTTCTCAATTCTCATTCAACCTTTTATTGATTAAATATAACACTTCTACCTTGTTTCAATGCAATGTACTTCCTTTCTGAGCCACAATTGATTTCTTTGGCCTCCACCACAAAGTTATCATTCCAGACAATTTGTAAATATATCAAATAAAACGATACAAATGAATATCAACCATTTCAATTAAAAATTGT
>WYDK02000080.1:4070281-4084511 GCA_009867345.2 Toxicodendron radicans
AAACATCTGATGCCAACAAAACTACAGAAAGTTCAGTACTGGAACTGAAGACAGAAGAGGATAATATGGTGGTTGAATATGACATTAAGAAGGAAGAATCCAAAGAGGTCTAATTTTGGAACTTGATTCTCACTTTAATTCCAATCATTTTAATACTCTTTTCACATTTATGAAGTTCAACACTCATTTGTCCATGCAGTTATATGAAAATTCCAAGGATGCGGAAAATGAGAAACGTGAGATGATTGAAGAATGTCATTTTGTTGATACAAAAGAGGAAGAGACATCCAAAATTGAGGTTCTAAAAATTGTGTCATTGTGTTGGTATCTTGAATATCTATTTAAATCAAATTAAACAAGTAGATCTTTACATTTTGTATGGCATATGCACAGCTTGAGGCAACTGGTGTGGTTGAGGATGCTGAAACACAAACCCTAAAAGAGGAAAACCAGTCTACAGAACTTGAAACAGAGAAATCTGACCAGAGCTTTAAAGAAGACCAGACAATTGGCTGCATCTCACCAGAATCAATTGAACAAGAAACAGTTGAAATTTCTCCAGTTAGTGTGAACAACACAGAAAAGTCAGAAGGAGAGAAGGTAGAACAAATTGTAGAAGAGAGCAATACTAAGGACCTCGTTCAAGAATCAGTTGAAGAAGTTCCTGTCAAGAACTTAGAAGATGAGGAAAAGAAAGCAGAGGAGTCCACAGGAGAGGTTCAAGAATACTTACTAATAGTTAATTTGTTTCTTTTTCAAAATTTAATTCATACTCATGTTTAATTAATTTAATATTTAATTTCATATGCAGATTTCTGATAACTCCAAGGTGGAAGAAGCAACTGAGAGCACAGAAAAGGAGACAGGCAAAAGTAAAACCACGGATATCCCCAGAGAAGTTCTTGATACTTTCCAGTTGACACAAGGAGAAAGTTTGCCAACTGAAGAGAAGAACCTAACCGCAAAGGAATCCTCAGCAGAAGAGAAGATTGAAGGATCGTTATCTTTGATGTCCAATGCAGATGCACCATTTAGTTCAGATGGTGATAACATACCTTGCCTGATAGAAGAAGAGGCCTCACAAAACCTTGAAGGAGCTCCATTGAAAGCAGAGAAAGAGAATGAAACAGAAGCTAATAATGAAACCAAGGACAACAAAATAGCAACGGAAGAGGTAAACAAATGAATCCTTTAACTGTTGAACTGTCTATGGTAGTCTTTAACTTATCACTTGTCTTTAAAGAAAAGTTAATGATGCAATAATCATATTCATGAGGCAGGATCTTCAAGTAGTTGCTGAAACATCTGACGCAAGCAAAAGCGCAGAGAGTATAATCACGGAATCGAAGTCAGAAATGGATAATGTGACAGCTGAAGATGACATGAAGAATGAAGAACCCAAAGAGGTCTGATTCTGAAACATGATTCTCACTTAATTCCAATCTGCTAAACACTATTCCCTCATTTTATTTTTGACATTCTTTAAGAAGTTCAACCTCTGTCTGTCACGCAGTTACGTGAAAATTTTGTGGGTGTTGCTAAGGTTGAGGAAATCGAAAATCATGATGGTACGAATGAATGCGTTTCTACAAAAGAAATAGTTCAAAGCTCTGAAGAAGATAAAAAAGAGGAAGAGACACCCAAAATTGAGGTTTTAAAAATTCATATGTCATTCTATTTGGATATGTTTAATAGGTTTTTAGATCATAATAAACAAATAGATTCTTCACCTCTTGTATAGGTATGTTCTCACCATGAGCCAACCAGTGTAGTGGAGCAGTCGAGAGAATTTGAAGTAGAGAAAACTGAGCAAAGCTTTAAAGAGGAACATACAGTTGCCGACATTTCACCGCAATCGATTGAACAAGAAGCAGTTGAGATCCCTAAAGAAAATGAAAACAAGGCAGAAGAGTCAGAAGGAAAGAACAAAATAGAGCAGGTAGTAGAAGAGAGCAATATCGTTACAACAGAATCTTCGCCAGAGGAAAAACCTCAGGAAAGTGAACCTGAACTTGAACACTTGCTAACTTCAATGTCTGACAAAAATGAGGCATTTAGTTCAGATACTGCTAAAATGCCTTGCCAGATGGAAGAAGAGGTCACTCAAAACCTTGAAGAAGCTCCACAGGAAGAAAAGCGTATGAAAGAAACAGTTGACATCAAGGACAACAAAATAGAAATGGAAGAGGTGAAGAAATAAATACTTTAAATTTGATATATCTTGCTACTCTATATAGCTTAACTCGAAACTGGTCTTTAAACAAGAGTGAATATGTCATAATAATATTCCTATAACAGGATGTTCAAGAAAGTGCCGAAACCTCTGATGCAAGCAAAAACACAGAGTGTACAAATATGTCACTGGAACCTACTGGAGAAAAAATACTTCAAAGCCCCGGAGATGATAAAAAAGAGGAAGAGACATCCAAAACTGAGGTTATAAAAAACTCATTTTCATTGCGTTCGATATCTTGAATATCTTCCTTCAAAAATCATACTAAACAAGCAGCACTTCTACTTCATGTACAGGCAAACAGTGTCGGTGAGGATACTGAAAAACAGACTCTAAAAACGGAAATCATGGTTGACCAGTCTAGTGAACTTGAAGTAGAGAAAATTGAACAGAGTTCTGGAGAAGACGATATAGAAGCGGAGATGCCCAAAGAGGTAACCTAAATGTTACATCCACTGTTCCTTACGTTGAAATTGATTTCAAGGGATCACCCATTTTGTTTTATTTTTTAATTTGCAGGGGAGTGACATAACTCAAAAAGTTGATGAAGATGTGGATGCCAAAAAGCAGAATATAAAAGGCAAACCTTTGGTATCTATAGGGGTGGCCACGGGAGCGCCTCCAGCGTCCCGGATACTAGCTGAGGTATGATCCGAATATTTCAGATAATTAAAAAATAATAATAAATGATTGTCAAAAAACATTTAAGCCCCTAAGAACAGTGATTAATTTAAATCTAATTAGAAACTCTCAATTCAAAAGGTATTACTTTTATAAAAAGTAATGGAAGCTAAGTAGGTCTTCATAGGATCCCAATTTTAAATTTAAAGAAAAAGGGTGGACCCTGTATGTCACATAAGTGAGAACTAGCGCATGCCAAGACAACAGTGAAGAATCGAACTCCTAAGCTAATTGAAATATTGAAGAGACTTATGCTAACAGATACCCCTTCAACTTTGCTGGGAATTTTCTTTGATTCGTATCAGAATTTTATTCTTTTGCGTGTAGGCATCTGAAACAGCTGATTTTATTTCAAGCAAAGAAAATCAGAGCATGGAAGATACTAAAGAAGGCCTCCTTTCTTCCTCGGTTGAAGAAGAAACTGTGGAAAGCTCACAAGAAGATGAAAGCAAAGCGGTGAAGTTAAAAGAAGAGGTTAGATACTGGGGGGAAGAAAGCTTAATTGTTTTCTAACTTTTCCCATTTTGAATACTGTTCTTATTGACTAACAATCAAATTCGCCCATGATCAGGTTGATGAACTGAATTCAGCATTCATACAAAAGATTGAGGAAACAAGTTCTACAAAGGAAACGGTTTCTGAGACCTTAAAGGACAGTGCAGAATCAAATGTCAACTCATCTCCTAAAGAAATCAATGAATGCCTAGTTGAAAAATCCTCCTTGGTGTCGCAGGCGTCAGAAGAAATCACAGCAAATGAAGAGACAACTAATAGTGATTCAGATTCTGTATCTGTTATGGTGGCAACAGAAGAAATCTGCTTGACAGAAACTGAACCGGGAGAGGAAAAGCAAGTAGAATGTCTTGGTCCTGCCTTTCAAGAGAAGAGCATAATAGGAACTGAAACAAAAGAGACAATGGTGGAAAACGTAGATATTGATGAAAAACCAGAGGACATATCCAACTTAGGTGAGAAGAGAGACAAGGAGATTCCAACAGCAGCAGATCAAGCTACAGAAAAAATAGAAAACGTCAAGGAAAATGAAGTTCCTCATGCGAGGAGTGAAGATCAAAAAGATGCCACCACTGATGAGATGCCCTTAGAAGGAAAATTAGAAGAAGTAGAATGTTCTACAACGACATCAAAAGAACAAGAACTCATGACCAGTGAAGCGAGAGAGACAACAAATCCATCAAATGTTTCTGAATTGGGGCCTGTTGACACCGGAAAGGAACCTGCAAATGAGGAAGTCCAGAAAGAGAGGTTTGAGGATCTGTATGTCCATCCTGAGTTGGACCAAGATAAGCCTCTCTCTGTATCAGAAGATGTGGAAATCTCAAAGAGAGAAGAGACTAGAGAACTAGCAGATCACAGTGATGATTGCACATCAAAGACTTTGGAAGATGTTGAATCATCCATTCCAACACCAAAAAGGGAAATAACTGAAGATGCAAATCCAGTTGATGAGGCTCTGAAATCTACTGAAACTTCTGGTATATGTACTGAAATTGGAAAGGATATCCTTGAACAAGAGATCTTTGAAGGCAAAGAAGGTGTTGAAGTTGAAAAGGAAGCGATTGAACAGAAAGGAGAAGCTAATAGCCAGAGACAAGAAGATATAGACACCAAATATACAGCTGAAGAGGTAAAAGCAAGATAATTACTTTCATTATTAATTGCTGAACATTAAATTAAGCAACATATAATAGCTTCCTTATTTTTCAATCTGTTGTGGCAGAAAGGAGCAAGATGGAGAGATCCATTAAGTTCACATTTAGATTTCCCAAAATTTGACTCCATGATCATGAAAATTATGGGTCATGTAATCACATACCTTTATGAGTACACTGGAGACTCAAATTTTTTGTGTCGAACTTGACTATTTCATCTGCTATGTGAAACAATGAATGTTATTGATCTGCTTTCATAGCAAACACTTTGCTAACATATCAGTTTCGAAACAGATTGTTAAATCAGCTGATCGTGATCAGATGCTTCAACATGCCTTTGAAGCTGGGGCTGAAGACGAAGGTAATGAAATACTCCATGAATCTGAGAAGAACCAAACTGAGGAAAACTGCAGTGACATCCAGAATCAAGAAAATGAAAATGAGATACATGAGAAAGAGGAACTGAAATTGGAGGCTGATGACCCGAAAGAACAAAATGCAAATGAGACGATAAAGGCTGTCATCTTAGCTGAAGAAGCATTTGAGGGAGTTGATCAATCAAATGATAGTGAAGGCATCAAAGAACCAGTTGTAGAGGAAGAACATGGCATAAATGAACTTCCTGTATTATCCATTGTAGGTGAAAGAACTGATGAGGTAAGCAGAACAGAAGTATGGTGTACTAATTCTCTACATCAAAATATTACTTAACAGTATGCACATTCTGTTCTTTTATCCCACTTTTGAACATTGGTCAACTATTTCTCAAACAGGTGCAAGACTCTTCTCCAGTATACACTGAATACACTAGCACAGTGGACTCCAAAGAGAAGACAGAAATAGAAAGTTCAAAGGTTGAAGAAAGTTCAATCACGGAGAGAGAAGCATCCTTTACAAGACAATCAGAAGAACAAAAAGTACAGGACTGTGGTATTGAGCCACTAGCTGAGTCGGAAGAGAAGATTGAGGAAATTACAGAGAGTTCACAAAACCATAATGCAACTCTGACAACAGTGACAGAAACGATCCTAGGGGAAGCTCATCTACATGACAAGCTTGTTACGGACCAAGGTGAGCTATGTCGAGAAACAAATGAAATTGAGTATACTCAACAGGGTAATGAAGTCAACAGCAGGAAAATCGAAGAAACCTCCAGTGACTTTTCATCTGAACTTCAAACTAAGGATCTTGGCCTTGCAAAAACCGAGAGTGTAACTGTGGAAAATATAGTGACAGGTGAACCTGAGGAAATCAAAATAGTTTCTGAAGCAATTTATGAGTCCAAAGGTCAGGGCGCAGAAGAAACTGATTTTGAGAAAAGCCTAACAACGGAAAAGCTGGATCAAGTTCCAGCTAATGATCCTAATCATGCAGAGAAACATAATGTAGCTACAGAAAATTTATATACAGTTGAAGCTGAGGAAAACAAAGTTGCCTCTAATGCAGTTGATGAGACCCAAGATCAGGGTGCTGAAGGAATTGCTGAAACCAGGAACAGCCAAACTGTAGTGACGATGGACCAGGTCCCATCTAGTAATTTTGAGCATGCAGATGAAGATAGTCCCATGCTGGAAACTCCAAATGCGGATGAAGTTAATGAAGCCAAAGTAGTCCGAGAAGCAATTTCTGAGTTCAAAGATCAAGGCACTGAAGAATCCGGGCAAAGCCCAGATGTTGAAAAGCTGGACCATGTCCCAGCTACTAACTCTGGGAATGTAGTTGAAGGAAATGTGCCTGAGGAAAATCCAAAAACAGATGGCATTTCGGAAACCAAAATAGCTTTTGATATAGCTTACCAGTCCAAAGAGCAAGACACAAATGACAGTGATGAAACTGGGAAAAGCCCAACTGCAGAGAAGCCAGATGCAGATAAAAGCGAAGAAGCTTGCAAAGAAACATCCGACCATGGAGTTATTGCAGCACGAGGTATAGATCCTGCTGCAAAAGATGAAATTGCTGCTGAGCAGACTCCCTTGGCAGAGAAATTAGAGGAGCGGATTCTGACTCTAACCTCTGAATTGCCTTCCGAGCACGGAGCTACAACAACAGTTGAGAACATAGAAGAAGAGAAAACAGAAAAAATGGTGATGCTGGAAGATGAGGGTCCTGTAGATTCTTCAGCTGTAAAGTCAACAGAAGAGACTAGCTCACTCATGGAAGTATCCAGAGAGCTTGAAGTTTCCACAATGGGGCTTACAACCAACAAAATCATAGAGGAGAGTCCAACTGAAGTGCACAGAGAAGAAGGCCAGACCCCTGATGGAGATATACAACTAGAGCATCCAGAAGATGAGAATAAGATAAAGTGTATTGATTCTTCATCGGAAAGTAAAGACATTGTAGACATAGCTAGACCAACTGAGAAAGCTTGTGATCTCAAATCGGAGACAAGTGAAGAGGCTTTTGAATCATTTTTGGAATCAGAGGCCACTGACATGAGGGCTGAAGAAATCCAGTGCAAGAAAACAAGTGAAGTTTCGAAAGAAGAGGTCAGAAAAATGCTTTTTCTTTATTGATTCTGTTTTGGTTAACCATAACTGTTTATGCATAAATGTGACTGACGGGGAAAATGTAACAGATCAAAGAGGAAAAGGAGGTCGCCGAAACTTTTCAACCAAATTCCCTTACTGAAGAAAAAATGAAAGAGGGCCTTCAAGAAGATGAACAAAAGCCAGGAGAATGTACAGGAGAGAAGACAAATATAACATTGGACACCACAGTCAGTGGAAGTCAAGCCGAAGAGGTTAGAAAGAGGAATCAGTTTTTTTTTTTTTTTTTCTAATTGGTATAACTTTCACTTTCTATAAGATTTGAAGCCTTATTCTATAAAACAGCTGCCTACGGAAACTGGAAAGGCTACTGCAAGTAAGACAATTATAGAACA
This sequence comes from Toxicodendron radicans, assembly GCA_009867345.2. Classification (NCBI taxonomy): domain Eukaryota; kingdom Viridiplantae; phylum Streptophyta; class Magnoliopsida; order Sapindales; family Anacardiaceae; genus Toxicodendron; species Toxicodendron radicans. The sequence goes on from WYDK02000080.1 coordinate 4,077,750, forward strand.
AGTCGTTGCTGAAGATAGAAGTCTTGAGGACCCGGATCGAGTGTCATCTGGGAACAAGATAATAAAAGAGAGCTTTCCAAATGAATCAGCAGGAAAAAATGTTGAGGAGTCAGAAATCAAATTGGATTCCATCAATCAGGACAGCTTTGAAAATAGCATGACAGGAGCCAGAACTGAAATAGATGAGGTCAGATTCATTTTACCCTCTTTCCAACCTAGCCCATAAGAATAATTTACAGAGAAAAGTTAAATATTAAACAAGGAACCCTAATAAATGCTCCAATTGTTTCTGTAAAACCATTTTTAGGTATAAATACTGAAACAAGAGTATGAATGAATTCTAGAAGTTATAATGATCTTGCTCATGCGGTCACATTGAATAAATTGGTGAAAAAAAAAATTGGAGCTGAATTTGTGGAATAAATGAAAATTAAAATCTTATGTAATTTTATTTGTACAATTATATAGGAATGCAATACAGAGAAATTACAAAAAGAAAGTTTCGAGGAGTTTGAAAAAGGGAGCAAACTCATTCAAGAAACTCAGAAGTCAGAGGAAACCTCCTTTGCAACAAGTGAAAAGCAAATAATGAGAGAACCAAATATCATTGACTGCTCAGAAACACCGGCTTCAACTGGCAATGAGCACGTTCCACCAGTCCTCCAGGAAGGAATCTTAGAAACCTCACGGAATGTTGAAGCAGAAGATTTCACTAAAGGGGTTCATTCAGAAGCCAAAGAAGTTAAGCATGGAGAAGAAATAATTGAAGAGTCCACAGATAAATCTTTATTGTCAAACCTCTTTCAGAAATCCACGAAACTTGATGAAGATGTCAAGAAAGAGAGAGAACCAACAGGCGGCAAAGAAGAAATGCAAAGTGAGGAAGCAGAAGGCTATGAAGAGGAAGGAGATGAACATAAGAAGACAGATTCGGGGTCTGATGCTCCAGTGATGGTAGAGGCTTCTAGAGATATAGAAGTTAAGGTTGTTGCACATAAGAAATCTATATTATCAGGTGTTGGATCAAAGGTTAAGCATTCAATTTCAAAGGTGAAGAAAGCAATCACTGGTAAATCTTCTCACCACTCAAAGCCAGTGTCACCGAAATGAAGCAAGTTTATGTTCAGTGATTGCCAGCAGCTAAAATAGAGGTCAGTAGCCAGATGTAAATAGATGGTGTTGAAGGGCTTGCTTGAATGAAATTTGCGAAGTTTGAGATTGTTAGCAAGTAGAAGTAGGGGCGTGGAAGAGATTATTCATTATTGTTTGAATGAAATTTACCAAGGTTTGAGTGTGGAGTGTATATATACAGATTGAATAAATCATGTTCATTTTGCTCAAGATACACTGCTTTTAATTATAACCAGAGTTTTTAATTAAAAAAGAGAAGAAATTTTGTACCATGGAAAACTTGGAGACATCAGACATGTCTGAGGCAAAGGTGAGATGGCCATTAAATAAATAATTTTATATATAACAACAAAATTTTGGCTAATTATAATGTCCAACGAAATATATTACCTGGATTTTATAAGCAGAAATTATAACAAAAACAAAAATGATAACAGTAACTTCAGGCCACGGAAGATTAGGTGACAACTCCTTATTTCTTCTTAGTATTCTGAGTTTGAATTTTTTGAATTTTTTTCTTTCGCTCCTTGAGAAGATGAACTTCGGCTTTCTTCTTTTCTTTGCCTATCTGTAAAACAGTTCAAAACAAGACATTAATACATAACACTAATTAAAAATATGATATAATCTATTCAGAATTGTTTGATAGTCATATTCTATTTATAAGTAGAACATCATAGAAATTCAAAGTAAAATGCAGCAGATCAGGGTCAACAAAATTACCTTCATGGCTTCATATAGGCCCCTCTTTTTACGTGACATTAAAAGTGTCGACATATTTGCTGCATCATGGGCAATATCTTGCATATCAGGAAGAGATTCTTCCTCCCTAGCCTCCTCATCGTCGCTATCCTCACCAGAGATCTGCTTATTCTTATCCGACACAGATGAAGAATACTGGTTACCCTGAAGTTCAGTCTTTAATTCATCATGATACTGTTTCTCGAGTGCCATCATCTGCATCAATTTAGATTTTGATTTAGTCTAACTTAATGAAGGAGCAGATAAACCAAATCACAGGTCTAATTAATACCCCTTCTCTTTCGATAATGCATCAAGAGATTGCCCAAAAAAGAAAAAGGGAAATGAAGACACATATGAAAAAGCTAATGCACACAATTGAACGTAATCTAAGAATTCTCAAAAAGTTGCTTGAATAGTGAACTTTCACCACCCAAAAATTAAGCTTATGAGACACATACTGTCAGCTTTCTCTCAGCAGCTTCAATAGCCTCTGCTCGACTGAGATAACCTTCAGCCAGTAAATTTTGCGGATCTTCCAGATCTTCTTTTCCCAAGCCTGGCATTGGAAGAATTTCGTTCTTGGCAGCAGCCTGCAGCCGTTTTATGGTTTCTGCATAGTCAGGTACATAACCTTCTTCCTCATTATCCACAAAAGGTGACAGGTGTGGGGGAGGAACCCTGTCAACAGAACAAAATTTTCAAAAATTTAAAAAGCATATTGACATAACTAAATGTATGCCAATTTTCACCTTAAAGATAGCTGACACAGTTTTTTTAAAAAGAAATAATTAATGAAGTTAACCCCAGTAGATATAGAAGCCCAAGTCGTTATGTATATCCTTTTTCACAATCTACTGCAGACACAGTAATCAAGGACTTGAATTTGTTATTTTATCACAGGATGCAGCAAGCACACTAAAATGACTACACTCATAGGAGGAGGAGATATAACAAGACTATGTCTCATAAAATTACCTTCCCACCATATAAGATTCAGTAGGCAATATAATCCGTGCATTTACGCAATCATAAACCCACTGTGGCTGAACATATTTTCTCGAAAGGTATATATGACCCTGAGTTGGTCTATCAACAATCTGAATGAAATAGAAATAGTTAGAGGATTATCCCCAAAGTACATTTCAACACAAACTTATATGATGGAGTATTTTATGGCCAACCTGATGAGTAATACTCTGGTCCGCTTCCTCAAATGGAGCTCCCTCTCCCTCCCAAGATACAACACCACCAAAAGCAGGGATGACAAAAAGCAACGACTCCCTGGGAACCTGATCATAGGAAAAATTAATTTCACATCACATAAAAAATACAAAAAATGATTACAATACTAATGAACAAAAGAAAATGAAGCATCAAAAAGGCCTAAACATTGCACAACAATTGATAAATGAATCTTTTACACTGGTGCAAAACACATCATTCTCCAATATCTCACCTCGCGACTCAAGAAGAACTTCATATTCTCAAAGAGTTTCTTACACTCCTTTGTATCTTCATCCTCTTCATTTTCATCAGTAGCACCTTTAACAAGTTGCATCAGTGCACCAGGTTCATTGGAAGGAAGTTGATGCTGAAGTTGGGCAAGTCTGAGTTCAGATTCATCTCGTTCAGTTCCCTCAATTTGCTCAGAAGTTCTAGAGTTAGCATCAAAGTATCTTGACAATGCATAAAGTTCTGCAGGATTCACGTGATGGCAATATTAACATCAATAACAATCAAAAAAAGGTCTGGAGGACAATATATAACCAAAAACATCTGGTACAACTTGTTCTAAATGAACCCAACCACCCAAGCAATCCCCTAAAAAGTAAGAGAGTGGAAGCTAACCTGCTGCTGAAGCTTCCAATCGAGGATCAAGAATGGGCGGATATTTAACATTTATGGAATGATAAAGTTTAAAATTGACAAAGGCAAGGAGAGTCTGCACCCCAATAAAAAGTTTAATAAGTAAATCAGCAAAATAACTAAAGTAAATTGATTGAAAAGAACTACCCAAAAATTGTTTTTTTTTCTAAAAGAAAAATAGAAGGTGAGATATTCAATTGCACCAAAATCTTGAGAGAAATGACAATGAATAATAGGCAAAAATCAGTAGCAATGAAAAAGCAAACCTCGTAGAATTCCAAGAAGTTGAGCAACACATCGTAGACAACATCATCATCAGGCAAAACTTGCTGCAGCCCATGAGGTGCTAGCCAAGTAATCTTTTGACCCTCAACCTCAGCCTGTATGCATCAAAAGCATAAATATATCCCTTTCAAAAGTATAAATGCACCAAAAGTAATCTGTTAACCCATGAGGTGCCAGTAAACACCATGTTGTCATACCTGGTAATATATCCCTTTCACCGATACAAAAACCTTTCGCAATTTATGAATCTGAGAAATGTAGGCTTGCCATTCATGACTCAACCTAGAAGACAACCAACATTATATTTATGTGAGTATTGAAGGTGATAAGATACTAAATCTATATGAATTTTTATAGGAAACACTTGAACTATATTATGAATCAATAGTTCATTACAGAATATCTGAAAACCCTATAAGTTTAAGAGTTCCACAACCAACCAACCCAACCCCCCCAGCTCACCCATTTTAAATAACAAAATGAGAAACTAACTTTCGACAATTGTGGACACGCTTCACTTCAATTCTCATCCTGTCAGAGGCAGGTAAAGCAGCAAAAAGGTGCACCAGCGTGAGAGGGTCATCCAAATCTCTGAGAGCATCAACAAAATGAGGATACCTACAATCCCAAATGTAACAATCAGAGATTGTCAGGACTCGAATGGGTATAGTGCATTTGGTACTACAACAAGGAAAACTATGTAAATTTAGCAAACCTCTCTATAACAAGTCTGTCTAGTTTTATTTCAGGTTGGCGCTTTATCAGAATATCAGCAAGTTCCTTATTCTTCTTTGCCTTGGCTTTAGTTACCTTCTTTGCATATGTGCTCTTTGCTCTTAGGTCCTCAAGTATTGGGTCATGTCGAATGAATGAAATATCCTTCAAGTGATAATAAGTGTGATGATTTCCTTTGAACTTCTTCTTTGGCTCTCGGGGAAATACTCCTTTGTAAATGCATAATCTCCTACAATTTCCAAACCAATAAAACAATAGGCATAGTCTAGTTTAACTCCACCTTTCCAACAAAATTACAATTTGATTTGCTACTCGAGCAAGTACATATAAACAAATGCCACTAAAGCCGCATTTGGCATCTGAAATTTGTTATGGAATTGGATTGAGATATCATATTCCACTCAATTTCAATTCCAAAGTTCAAACTCTATACTAACTTTACACCGTAGATAAAATTAATGATAATTGACAGCAATTTTCCTACTCATATACATAGAACCGAATTAATATTGAAACTAAAGTATAGAGCAGCCAATTACCAAAAACCCAAAAAATATTATTATTATCGTTTTTTAATTGATATCATTTGATTTTCAGATAGCAAACAATCAACTTACATAATGCTCACATTATTCAACACCTAATTCCATCCTTATTCGATTAACTAAAAATGTAAAGAAGAAACAACTCTTGGAAGATTAAACAATAATCACTGATCATTTTTCCTTAGTTAACCGCTTTTCTTATTTTCAAAACAGCCGAGTTTTTCTGATTTTCAAAACAGCAGAAACTCTAAAAACAAAAGCAATCTCCAACTTAAAAGTTCACGTATAAACATATAATAGTCAAGTAAACTTAAGAGGGAGAGGGAGAGGGACCTGAAAAGCTTTGTATTGACTTGGAGCTGCTTGAGAGCTTGTGACCTGGTTATGTATCTAGCAGCGTTTCCTTCTTTCTTCTTTCCCTGGAAAAAAAAATCGAGAGAAAATCAAAAAGAAAGAACAAGAAACAAAATCAAGAGACGATGCATGTTCACCCTCCGTTTATGATACTTAAAACTGTGTCGTTTTATTAGAAGACTTACGGCAGGTCTGTAATGCTTCGGCATAGTAGCAGAGAAGCCTCGGTCACACAAGGAGTGAAAATGGAGGCAATAAGAGAATTGTTAAAAAGAGGGCTAGGGTTTAAGATTAAACCCATATAGCAGGGTGATTATTTGGGTCGGGTTATATTGGGTTCGCGAGTTCGGGTTTTGGATTTAAAAATCTGTATCATCTTGTATATTAGTAACCCTTTTAACTTATCATTTATAATTCTATAATTTCAAATAGAGTAAACGACATGTTCCCACCCCAATATGGCATGTTTTTTCACTCTTCCTTTCCCTACCATATCCAATTATATTATCATATTTGAATAATTCATATATGTTTGTCTTAATATTTTAAAAATTCAATCCAAAATCTTATCTTATTCAAAACTTTTTTTTCAAATTCAAATTAAAACATTTTTAAAACTTTTATTCCACTAGAATAAAAGTTTTAAAAATTAATAAATACACCCCCACCCACAAGAGCACCGCCGGCAAGCCGTCCGTCGATCTGACCTTTCTCTGGCTGGAAACGGCCGGGTGCCTTTTGGGTGGGTGGGGGTGTATTCGTTAATTTTTTTAAAACCTTTATTATGGGGGTGTTTAGCTAATTTAACAAATGTAGGGGTTAAAAAAACAATCTAAATATTTCCATAAAGTGTACCAAAAAACCTTAAAAATATATTTAAAAAAATGTACTAAACATGTTTTTCATAATCAAATCCTATTCTATTTCATTCAACTCAACTCAAAACATTTTTTCCAAATATCCTATTTAGAAAAGTTAAACAAACACTTATATTATCTTATATATTAGTAACCCATTTAACTTATATATCCAACCCATTTATAATTCTATAATGTCAAATAGAGTAAACAAACATGTTCCCACCCCAGGTTAGGTGAAATAG
>WYDK02000080.1:4088256-4107141 GCA_009867345.2 Toxicodendron radicans
GCTCCCATCTCCTCCGCTCTGCTCCAAACTACAGCTACATCATCCCCAACATCCTTAAAGAATAAAGTACACCCCAATAGAGTCGCTTCATGAATTTTTCTTAACAATGTTCTAACATCTTGACAACCAAGATTTGTTGGATCTACAAAGAATAATCCATGGATTTGTATTATAACTTCGAGAATGTTTGCAAGTACCCCGTTAGTTTCACTCTCATCACTCCTCTTCTTCGACAAAGAGTTGTAAGCGAGGAAGCAGCTTGCGACGCGAAGGAGAGGAAGGGCTGGCTCGTAAGCGAAGGTGAGGTGGTGAGGCGGAGCAGATCTCAGCCTAGACTGTGATCTGGCCTAAGGCCGACACAGCGCTGGCGCGATGCTGATGTCCCGTGGATGACGGAGTGTGTAGTCGCACGTTCCAGGCAGCAGCAGTCGCAGTGAATGACCAACTGGTGTGCAGACCGACCTTCAGACAACAATTTCTAGGAAGTGAGGCGCCGAAAAAGGGTGAGGGTTGTCACACGTTTGACAAGCCAACGGTGGTAGAGGTGGAGGCGGAGAGGTGTAGAGAAATTTGAGACGAGGTTATTTTGAAAATTTTATTTTCAATTTCGATTTAATGCAAATCAAATGATCTTTTTACCCTTTGACTGTTCCATTCAATAATTTTCTGTTAATTTAAGGGTGGGAATATGAAATTGATGAAACCAGGGGTGGGAACTTGCCATTTCGCGAAACTTTTGGGTGGAACATGTCGTTTACTCATATATTTATTATTTTTCCAACTATCAAGACACAAACAGCTAACAGCCTTAATTTTGATTTACATGAGCTTCATAATTTCCCCCCTTTTTAAGATAGAACAGCAAAGAAGTTAAGGATGTGGTCCAGCATAGCCGTAGTCAGTTTATTTATGGACGTATGATATGAACTTATAAATCATCTAATAAGGAGTTCACTTTGATTTTGAATGCACTCCACAAGTAACAATAAAAAACTTTTAGCACAAAAGAAAAAAAGAATGATACCTCATTTCTCATGTTGATATCCCAGGCATGAATTGTTCCATCTCCGGATCCTTTGACAAACAAGGAGACTGAACTTAGTTTCCGATGATCCAAATGGAAGACAGGAAAATTTAAGCAGCAAATTGCATCCCAATTGAAAAGTTACTCACGGAACTAAAATAATCAATCATTAGATACAAAAACCACATCACCACAAAGTCCATGTTCATTTGGAAAAGATAGGTAGATGACTGATGGAATTGGCAAGATTGTTTCAACAAGTACTAAGAACTGTATAAGACTTTGAGGTTCTTAAAAATACCAAGGTCGGATAGGACACTTCTTAAACATGAATTTTCCAGTTCTTTAAAAAGTTTCAATGCTGAAACTAATTTCAGAACTCAGAGAATAGAAATGACCAGAAAAAGAAAAGAAAATTGAAATGGACTAGATGATGCATTTTATTTTTCAAATAGAAAACATATTAAATTCTGGATGATACCTGAGACCACATACTGGCCATCTGGGGAAAACGTAGCTTCCATTGTTTCATTTGGAGATGGCTCCAAATTGACAGCGAATCGCTGAACATAAGAAAGTCTCACTACTGGTTACTTAAGTCACATCCTACATATATATTGTAAAGTAAAATGAAAAACAGAATATGTAGGATTGCTCTCCACATTGCAGCGGACAGGTAAAACTATTACCCATGAGAATCCTAAAACAAATCAGGTCAACTAACCTTCTCTCCTCCATATGCATCAAGAACATAAATGTTGTTATTTGTGGTTGTCAAGAGCATTGATTTGCCATCGTTGCTGAATTTGATATCACAAACCTCTGCTCTATCTCCACCTACTAAGAAGGTGTCAAAGGGGCCCTGCAATTGGAAAAATATATCAATTGATGGCTTCATAAAGAGCGACACACAAGCTGATGTTTTATAAGTACCTTGTCGTAAGAACGTGAATCAAACAATTTTATAGCACCACCTTCCATTGCCACGGCAAAGACCAAGCCTTGTTGATCATATGCAACTGTAGGTCTACCACGTAGATGTAAAATTCCCTGAAAACTATGTCAGTAAGCATAAATCACTATTGTGTATATTTTATAGTAAGAACCTAAATTACAAATGCCAATCCAAATACAAGTCAGTATTACTGAACATTGACCAACAAAATATGATACACACACACACACATATACTTGCAACCTCAATCCACAATTTTTACAAACAGAATCTTACATTTACTTTTGGGCTAATAAACTCAAGAGTCAAGACTAATGATTCTAATTACTTGACTTCTTTACTATTGTGAAAGGGGGAGGAAACCAGTCTCTGGCAATTCAGGAATGATTAAATTATTCATAATGCATTGTCGATTTTCTTGGAAGCTTACAATTTGCATAAATTTCATGAGAAACAAGAAACAAACCTGGCAAGCGTTTACACGAAGATCCCACATTCTGACACTGTGGTCAAGAGAACCAGACATGAAGCTATCATTTACTGGTGACATGCAGAGGGAAACAACCCTGCAACATCAACTAAGAGTTTAACAATCACAATCATAGTCTCGCAAAATAAACATAAAACAGAAAGGAACAATTAATCTTTTTCTTTCGTATAACGATACATAAAACCTTTTACGGAACCATGTATGACTACTGAACTTATTTTTATAATCAGAGTCAATTGCTTTCTCTACTCATTAGTAAAACACCAAAGAATCATGTTATTCAAACCTCTCTTTATGGCCTTTAAAGTAGCGGAGAATTCGATTATCATACATTGACAGATACCGCAAAGATTCTGGCAAGAAAAGAAAATACACATATTACCATTGGCTTTCTTTAAAATCACAAAAATCAGACTTCACTTTTACTTTACAAAGGTCAATATATTTATTAATTGCTCCTCTATCAAGAAATTTACACTGAGAAACTCACCTCCAGTAGAATCCAAATTATATTTTGTTGAGCAAATAACAGAGCTTGGATGATGGGTAAAGCAAATACGATCAGTGCCATGTTTCTTATGATATGTAGTCTTGAGCAACCTGAAGTTCGTAACACAACAATAATTAAAGCTTAAAAAAAAATCACCGCTCTTACTGCTTTTATAAATTCCTAATCTCTTTTAACTTCAGTGATCTCAAACATTTCTCTAATTTCACTGAGTTCAATACTGAGGATTACTCCACTTACATTATCCCTCAAAATAATGAGATCCGGAAATTGTACTCTCAAAGACTTTAACATAATCTCATTTATGGTTGATTTCATTCTTTAAATGCCAGTAATCAACAGAAGCTAAACTCATATTTAAAATACTGGAAATTTACCATCATATTAACACCTGTTTAATTGAAAACAATGTACTGAAATTGGAGTATCCAATTCAACCTTGACAACAGTACCATTTTTCAATCAGCAAAGAATAGTAATTCCAGGCAATAATGTGACGCAAAATAAGGTGATAATTAGTTCAAGAAAGCATCTTTAAACGACTTACTTAGCATTAACGATGTCGTATAGACGGACCGAGCCATCCTCGCTAGCCGTGACCAATAAATCGTCTTTCCGATGAAAGTCAAGTGAATTTATCTTCCCACCCTGAAATTGTAAATTTAAAAAAAAAAAAAAATTATAATTAGGAATTATAGGTATATAGCGAAATCTAAACTGTGTTTTTTTTTTTTTTTTGTATTTAATTTGTTAGGTGAAAAGAAATTATAAACATGAAAAGGAAGAAGAGAAGATTTACAAAGTCTGAGAAAACTGCGCCTACGGCCATGCTGCGCACAATTTTGTCATCGAGTTCTGTGAGCGCCGTCGTCACCATTGATAAATTCTGATAAGAAAAAACAGATACTTCGGAATTTAAAACGAGCAGCAAGAACTTTTTGTGGAGGCAGTAGCAAGTAACTAGCAATATCAAACAATTACAATGCACAGTCAAGCAATGCCGGTGCCAATAAACGACGGCGTATCATAGACGTCTAAAAAGTTTGTTGTGGGAAATAATAAAAGATATATATATTTGTTTTTTTTTTTTTTTGTTTTTTACTATTATAATATAAATAATTTCAAAGCCCTAATAAAAGAATAATTTGATATCAATACCCTTTAATTTTCTTATCCTTGTATAAAAATGTCATTATTCATATTTAATAATCTAAAATATATTTATTTTAGGATTTGTCCGATATAAAATTAAAATATTATTGGTTTAGCTTTTTGAAATGAATTTTCAAATAAAATTCATAAAATATTTGAATTTTTAAAATTATTTCTCCTTATATAAACTAAAGCAATACAGTTATTCTAAAAGTTTCCATGGATATTTTTTGAAATATTTATATAAAATATGTTGCCATTCTTTGCTTCTTATAATGGAAATTGTAACGTTAATACTGAAGATGGCAACCGCGCTCATTTGAGCAAACGCACTACACGGAGCTCTTCTCTGGCTCACACTCTGTAACAAATTGACTACCAATGGACTCTTACACTCCTCTACTGGAGAAAACACGGGTTCCCCAACCCTCGCTGCAGAAATTCGCGGTAATTTCAATCTTCTCGAAGCTCCGATCCGCCCCGACCCATCTTGGTCCCGAATCCGAACCCGGAAGAGACGCAATTTTCCATTGCCTTCACTCCTCGTCTCCCGCTGTCGTCGACCAATCCGTCCGAGAGTTTTGTCGCCTCGTGACCGACTCTAAATTGGACCTGTCTCTCGGGTTGGTGGAGCTCCAGTCAGCTCTTGAAGGATCAGACCCGAAGTTTGTACCTCTGTTTGTTAAAGCTTTGGGATTTCTTGTTCGGGTCGGGTTTGAGAGGTACAACGGGTCGTGGAAGTTCCGGTCCACTGAGAATCATCCGTTTGTTATGGTGAGAGAACTTTTAATATACACTTAAGTTTAGAATATGATCATGGTTTTATGAAATTAGGAAATGTGTATGCTTATTCTTTAATTATCAATTAAAATTGCTTTTTGTTTTCAGTGAATTTGTGTTTATAGAATTTGATGAATTAATTCTTGTTTTTGTTGAATTCTTAAAGTATGGCTGTGTTAGTAGTAAGACATTTGAGTTCTGGACTTTCGAATTACTCAGTAATAATTTTTTTTTACTGTGTTTAAGCAATTTAAGGTAAAATTTGAAGTAAATTTGATAATTTAAGATTAGTGTTAATGATGAAAAATTTAAAGATTGAAGCATTGTCGTTATGTGGTTGAATTTTTTATATATGCTATTTTTTTGGCTCATGAAATTGCAGGTTCTATCAAGTCGAACAGAGGTTCAGTCTGAGCTTGTGCAGCAAGTTTTGTTATTTATGACACAGACTAAACAATTGGGAATGGTTGAAGTTTGTGAATTCCTGAGACCCTTTTTCAATTTTTCGATTTTACGAATACCCTTTTCAGATTCTTTGTCGACTTTGTTTGTAAGGCAGCTAGTAACATCAGTAGCATCAATTTGTTGTTCATTTCCGCATGATGCAATGCCAGTATTCAAGCTATTAATAGGTTGCCTTAAATATTTTCCTCAGAAGAACTCAGATGTAAGTGTACTTCTTATTGGTGATTTTGTTTCCTTTTCTGCAATATTATGGTTGCTACTGTCATTTGATGGTAAATTGATTAAGTAAAAGTTTTCGATTAATGTTTTCAGTCCAACTCATTATTAATAGGCTCTCATTTTTTTTTCAGGAACATAAGAATTTCATTTATGCTGTGGAATGTATAGTGGATGCATATATAGTGGTCTTGAGACACTTGGTTGCGAAGGGATTGGTATGTCCTTAAAACTTTCTGTGTTTTATTGATCTTAAAGGAAATAATAACACAGTTGAAAAATTACATTATTTTTACTTTAATTTTGTTGCTAGTGTCATTTATTGCCATTTATTTTCCATTCGTGTTAGCAGCTAGTTTCCGAGGCTCAAATGTGTGGCGTGGAGTTATTAGGAACTGTATTTTCGCTCTGTACGTCTCCTTTCAAGCACTCTGGTGGCACTGAGCCCATAGTGGAACTATTGAAGCATGTATTGGTTGCTCAACATGATCTTTCATTGCAATATAAACCTGAACTATCATCAGTGATACTTTGTTTATTTTTTATCCTCATCGAATCAGAGCTTGAGCACGAACACCTGTGTATATTGAAATTACTATCATTCCTTTTAAACTGGAAGAGTGAAAATGGTATGTTTTTCAATCTCTTATGCATGTATTGTTCTAAATGTAGCATCACCTATACTGATTAAACTTAGTTGACTTTAGTTTTTCTATCCTAATTTTGGTTTCTTTGATTCCACTAATAATCCATAAGTTTAGTAATGGGTATTATGTATCAATGTATTTGGAGTATTACTGTTACTTAAATATATTAGATGGTCTGTGGGCATGTAGAAAAGGTTACAAGTTTAGTTTTATTGTTGCTGTTCCTGTATTTATTATTTACTAACAAATGTGAACTCCATCTTCTATTATAGTACTTTGCTTCTTGAATGTATGTGTGGTGACTATTTGGTTCTCCCTTCCAACTTTTTCCCTTCATGTGGGGGTTGGCTAGACAGATAACCTCTTCGTCATTTTTACTTTTGTTTGCTATGATTGTTTGAATGTCCTGCTGGTTGCTTACTAATACTCTGTTGTATACACCTCTGCAGTTGGTGGAGCTACATGTGATGTGAGTGAAGAGTTTTTATTGATATTTCCTATCATAAACCTGATGTCATCACCTTCTAAGTCAGTTAAACGGGCGGCAACTGACTTGCTTGTCATGTTAGAAAACCCTTTAGTAAAATTGTTGTCAGTAACAAAGATTGAAGTGGCCACAAAAGGGGGATGTTCCCCTATCAGTAGACCTGAATCTATTGTTTTTAGGCTCTTGAAAAAACTGTGGTTTGAGGTTTGTTCCTATTATGTCACATCTGAGCTTCTTTCTTTGTCTTAATTATTTTACCAGTAATTATGTATTTTTTGCTGCTAATATTTGATAACTTGACTTTTTTATTATATAGTTGGCATTGAATAGAATAGAGTATTCCTATACTTCTTAATGCTTATTCCGCATTTTCCATCCTAATTGATGTGTCTTCCTGGTTCCTATGTGTCATACCATATATTTGTGGCATTATCTCATATTTATGTGATTGCTTGGTATAAGAAGACATATCATGTGGGGTAAGATTTGGGAAGTGTTGTACTACTTGATAGAATAATTTAGATGCTAGGCTGTAGTCTTTATTCTCTATTGGAATTCATTTTTCCTGTAGAGTTGCATTCATGATTGATAGGATCTTAATTTCCTGATACATTTTTTTCTTGGTCTTTACCTAATATGTGCTGAGTACAATTCAATATCTGGCAATATGAGAAATGGCAATATGATAAAATTGCTGGCAAGTTATTATAGGCTTTTTGTGCTGTATATTACAGGATCACAATTCACTGCCTGGCTCTTTATTTCTGAGTTTTGCTTGTATTGGGGGGTCTGGCATCAATCAGATGGACAGTGAGCTGAGACCTTGGACTTCTCAACTAAAAGAATACTTGGTATGGATTGTTGACAGAAAAAAATCCTCCCGAACTACTGTTGGATCACAAGAGACTTTTTCATCTGGTATAATGCTGATAAATTCAGTTAACTTTTAGCATGCAACAATATACAATAGTTTGGTGTCTTTGTTTAGGGTGTCAAATTCCATGTACATAACATGTTGCATTTTCCCCTATATTTTCCACTGTAGAAATGTCCTTGTTACTCTGTGCCATTGCCAGTGTTTTGGTGATGCATCCATCACTGGGGAATTCCACTGTTGATGCTTTTGCTGCGATTGGCTTATTGGATTCTAAATTGGGAGTTACATTGTTGCTATCCATCCTATTTTACAGTAATATATTTACCAGAAAAGATGTTATATACCAGAATATGTTGGTGAGTCTTCCTATTTATGCCCTGAACTCCTGTTTTGTGTGTTTTAACACAGCTTATAAAGCTTTCCTCTTCGCTTCTTTCGTTTTTCACGGTGATTGAGATGAAAATTTTTGTCAACTATTCTTGCAGCCAAAGCTTTTGGGACTGCTTCCATCACTTGCGTCACAATCTGCAATGGTTCCACTTGTAGTTCAAACCATTTTGCCAATGCTGCACAAGGATGCAAAGCCGTGCGTACTCTCACAACTCATATTTTGTGGCTTTCTTTTTATTTATCTGATAATACTTGTTTCATGTTTCAAGTTTCAAATTTTCTAATGGGCTACTTTCGCGAAGGAGTGATATCAATGTTAATGTTAATGTGTTTGTTAATTATTTAATTGCACAAGCTTTCTACTCGTGTAAAAACTGAAATCTGGAGAGTGTAGAACAGTTCCCATAGTGTTGTTGTCTGATGGACAAAAATGTTCGCTTAAAATTGTCATAATTATTGCTGGCATTGTTCAGCATCTGTATACCACAAGAAATAATTGTTCATTTCTCCCTCTCATGTGGGGTTATTACTTTAAGTTTCTCTTGGGAACTAGGTGCATATCTATGCCTCGTCTTGAAGCTTTTAAATTTCCAAATGGGGTCTTAGCTGCTGATTAACATTTGTGCCCATTAATGCTCATACTTGTGCTGTATGTGATGTTTGGATATGCTCTCAAACTAACTGGTTCTTTATTCTGTACATTGTTTTGGTTTGACTGACATGTATGATAATTTTCACCAGAACCCTACACACATTTATACACCACCTGAAAATTACCAGTGCTGTATGATTTCTAGGTTGCATTCAATCTTATGAAAAAACTTCACAAGTTTAAAACTTTCAGTAATAGTTGGATTATTTCCCGCAACTATACTTCTGTTATTGATTTTGTGTTAGTAATAACTTTTAAAACTGTTTTCCATGGAATTGTTTTTAGTCAGTAATAGTTGGTGTATTTCTCATATCCAGAGTGTTATACGCTACAGCCATTCGCTTGCTTTGTCAGACTTGGGAGATCAATGACCGTACCTTTGGGAGTTTGCAAGTAAGATTTTCTACAGTGCTAATCCCTTATTGCTCGACTCCATTACATGGTTACTCATTAAGAAGCTCTTTTTTTTTTCTTAAGAAAAAATATTTTCCCTAAAACTTTTAGTATAATTGATAATTTTGATAATGGTGGTGTATTTTTATTTGTGTTCAAACTAATGCAATACAAGGTTGAGTAAGCTTAAGTAGGGATGAAAAGGATAAGTGAAACTAAGTGGGGCAGCATGTTTATGAAATGCTGCACCTTTGCAATTACATCAAAACTCTAAATAAAAAAATTGGTCATTACAGCTGATAAGGCAATCCTCACTGACGATTTCCTTCTATGTCCAGTTCTTGTTTTCTGTTTCCTTTTCCTTCACTTTTTTGTCTTTTGATTTTGCTTTGTTTCATCTAACGTTTAGGGAGTATTAAACCCAAAAGGTTTCACAGAATTCATGTCTGAGAGAAACATCTGTTTAAGTATGGCTGCTTCCATTCGGGATGTTTGCAGAAAACACCCTGATAGGGGTGTGGATCTTATCTTGTCTGTTTCGGTATGTGTTTCCCAAAAACTATTTTCTTTTTGCTTTGTCCTATGCAAGCAGTTCTTAGGTGTCTTTTCTTTTTCCTTTTCCACCTAATTGACAGGCTTGCATTGAGAGCCGAGATCCAATAATTCAAGCTCTTGGTTTTCAAAGCCTTGCCCATCTTTGTGAAGCTGATGTAATTGGTAATTTAGACTGTGCTATGAACTTTAATGGTTTTTCATTCAAGCAATATAGAAACTTTCCTTACCCGTACTGCTGCCTTTTATTTTTGGTGACAACATTTTTTTATTCTTTCCACTAATGCTGCTTAAAGTTGAAAGTGTGGTTGCTTCACAAACTTTAAAATAAATCTAAAGTATTTGCTGTGTTTGCATTGCTGATAAAAATCTGGTGAAAAATGAAATTGTTTTTAGATTTATTGTGGAGATCCAGTTGTGCAATCTTTCTTCATTTTTCTTTTTCTTTTTCTTTTATCTTTTTATAATTCAACTTTAACAATGTTTCAATTTTAAATTTTGCCTGGGTTTCTATGCATCAAGCAATTTGCCTGCCTGAGTCAAAACAAAGAGCCAAAGTAAATTAACCTACTGTTTAAGATGGAGAATATTAAGCTTTGTCTTTATAGTACAGTTGGTTGTGAGTTCTTGATAGCAACAAATCCATCAATTTTGACCATTCAACACAGTCATCATATAATACCAACAAATATTATTCGTTGTTCTTTATTTTAATTGGATCATAATCAGCATTATCTTCTTCAAAGTTCTTCTCACAGAAAAAATAAAAATAAAAAGACTCTTCTCTTTATAGGTAACTGATTTATTCAAAAGGAGACGTTTGGTGGTTTGTCACTAAACTGCTTCGTCGTAATGATCCTTCATCCAATGTCATTTCTCTAATGATGATGGGAATTTTTTCTCTATAGATGAACATATTTTCAATCAATTGTTTGGTTGGTCAACTAAGCCATACTGGATATTATTATCTGAGTTATTATCTCCTGTTACTTTTTGTAATGCTTTATTCCATTAAATTTTTGTATTTCTAGTTTCTACTCTGTCTTATCTTATCTTTTACTCGCTTTCTAATTTACATATACAATTGAAAAATTCTGATTCTGTGTTCTGTTCATTATGTTGGTCCAGATTTTTATACAGCTTGGGATGTCATTGCAAAGCATGTGCTAGACTACTCCTTGCAACCAAATCTTGCCCATAGGTATGTATTTCTTGGTATCAGTGTATCATCTTGTCACTTATGTATTAAATTTACTACTACTGGTTCTTGAATCAGTAATGGTAGAAATCTTAAAAAGAGGTAAACCTTTTGGGTTCAAACTACTGTGGAAGTGCATAGCCTTTTGAAGCTTGGTTATTTTCCCCTGCTTTGGAACTAGCTCAGGTTTGGTCTGATTTTGATAACATCAGCAACTTTGTTAGACAACTTTTTTTGCCCGTAAAAATGTAACATGGCACCTATCCCTTGATATAGTGAAGTTGTTTTATTATATCCTGGGTTCTTTTTCCTACATAACATTCCTATAATGTTGCATTATTCATGTGTGACAGTCATATACTGCATAACCTTTGGTCTACTTTTTTTCTGGGTGATTCAAAGTTGAAATTAGTCTCCTTCAGTTTAAAATGCTTAAATGCCTGCTGATCTCTGTTTATTGGCAGCTTATTCCTTCTTCTAAGATGGGGAGCAATGGATGCCGAAGCATATCCACAGACTTCAAGGACTGTTCTTAAAATTTTATGGTGTGCTGGTACCACTGTGCACCCAGCACATGACACGCAATGGGCAAAGGCTAGAGCCTGTGCCTTTGAGGCCTTAACCCAGTATGAGGTAAATTTTCTGAAATGTTGGAAAGTGTATTTCAGGAACTTTTTCCTTATTGTGACCACTTCATGCCATTCTGAATTGGATGAAAATATCTTGCATTACATTTACATTTTGCTGTTAAACTTTGCTCAGTTTATTTTTGGCTTTTTAAAAATTTCCTCTTAACTCCATTAATCTATCCGCAGGTATCATTTATTGATAAAAATATTTCAGATTTCAAGCAAAAGAGCTTGGAGTTTCTTTTTTCTGAGACAAATCAAGAGGTACTTCAGGCTATGGAAGGATTTCAAGTCAAGATTATAACACACGAGCATATGTAAAAGTTTCATATCCTAGACTCTGTTTTCCTGTATCACAAGGCTAAAGAAATAACCCAGTGCAATGTGCTGAAACCTTCTGTCTTTTTGTTCCAGCACTCGGCGAAGATTTGTGAAGGAGAAAAAAGTACCTGGAAGTAAGATTGAGAAATTGCTGGATGTTTTTCCTCAGGTTATCTTCTCTTCAGGTATAATGAGATTGATGGCCCATAAGTTGCTATCAAAAGAATTGCTGATTTCTATTTAGTCGTCTTCTACCCTTTCTCTTTTGTCTTTGTGTTCTCATGACAGCTTCCATTGTTAGGATAATTATGCTTAAGTAGCAAAGTGATCAAATTTGTTCAACTGCACTATAACTATGCTGAAAACCAAGAAAAAAATGGTTAAAGTGCGAGGAAATCGTGCCTTGGAGTCTTTCTGTGTGTTTAAATAAATAAAAGGAACTCATATAGGATATTAATTAGGTAGATATGACTCATTTGTCGATGACTGGAGTTAATTTCCTGTTGATGGTAATTTGTGAAAGTTGCCTATTTTAATGAATTCTTCTTGTACATGATCTGTAAGGCATTTCATTTGCAGGAAAAAGTAATGCCGGAGAGTTACCTGGAGCAGCCCTGTTATGTGTTTCCTTCTCGCCTAAAGATTTGAACAAGCAAGGAGCATCACGAGTTGGATCTTAGTTCTTATCGATTGTTTGTTTGTTTGTTTTTATTATTTTATTTTGGGTTTACTATACCTCTAAATCTGTTTACTTTGTCTCCAGGGATTACAAGATGTACATGCTCTGTATGAGAATGCACTGGTGGATATAGTGCCATCTCTTCAGCTTTCGAGAAATATTTTTGTTGCCCTTCTTTCATTGCAATCATGGAAATCCTTCATGCGACGTTGGATTAGGGCTAATGTCCTGTCCCTTGAAGCGAAAGCAACAACCATTGTGTTGGACAAAACTTCTAAAGCTGCCAATAATATTCTGAAGGTTCATGTTTGGCTTTCATTCTTACAATATTGTGTTTGTACTACAGCCATTATGACTTTTTTTTTTCTCTATGTTTTTACTATGCAGAGTATGATACGAATTAGTGAAGAATCTATCCCTAGATCTGCTGAAAATATAGCACTGGCAATTGGTGCCCTTTGTGCGGTAAGAGTTTTAAGAAATGAATTTTTTTTTTTTTTTAATTTCGTAATTTGACTTCTTTGAGCTTTCTGTGGCAGTCGAATATAATGCATGACAAGAATGTAACTAAGTCAATTTTTTGAGTTTATATCTTCTAGATGGAACATCTAGATTTGGGAATAAATCCTGCTTAACATGTCTCATGAAAATTTTGCTGCATGGATGTACCTGGTGTGACTCCAATATTATCTAGGAGACAGAGAACATAATTAGAAGAGAGAAGGTAGGATGAAGAAATAGATGAAGAAGGGCAGAATTTAGAAAAAAAAGGGATATAAATTCAACGGAGGAATAGGTATTAGAGAGAGAATTGAGGCAGAGGAGAGAAAGAAATTAGAAGAGAAGGAAGAAGCCGGGGAGGAGAATTAATTCTTTATATAATTTCTTTTTCAATCTATATTCCAAAAAGTAGTCTTTTTTTACAGTGGCCATTCCTAAATAAGACAGAAACTAAAAATGTACTTCTATAAATTAAATAATCCTGCCCAAAATAATATATACTTAAACAAGTAATATATCCTATAATATAATTGAATTGCTAAAATAAGTTTGTCAGAGCTCATTTTTTTTTCAAAGCAGGATGCCTTCTCATATCTAGACTCCTATTCTTGATTCTACATCAATTGGCATATCTCTTCTTCATGACTTATAGATTTCATAACCAGTTAAATGAGGCTCAATCTCAGAAAGAATCTGCTAAAGATTAAAACTTTAATCTGGTCAGCTAATTGGGGAGTTTATGTTGTTTTAACTTTGGTTAGTAGTGTATTGTAGCAGATGAACTGATTTATCATTGATGTTCTTTCTCAATTCCTCTATTAGATTCATTGATTTTACTTGCTGTTATCAGGTACTGCCTCCATCTGCACACACTACTACGTCAACAGCTTCAAAGTTTCTATTAGGTTGGTTGTTTCAGCATGAACATGAGCACCGCCAATGGTCAGCTGCAATTTCTCTTGGATTGATAACAAGCTCCCTACATGCAACTGACCATAAGCAGAAATTTCAGAACATCAATGGACTTCTTGAGGTATAGAGTTATCATTTGATGTTATCTTTTGGTTATGTATGGAATGGAGGCTCAAAACAATGGTAAAATAATTGTGATAATCAGCTGAGGCTATATTTTTGTGAAGCCAAAAAGGGTAAATTTTCAGACAAGGAAAACCATCTTTCTTCTTTGATTCAGGAAGGAGGATAACTCAGTATGCATTATGAAAGGTTTGATGGTTTTGTAGTGCGTTTTACTTACTGTTTATGTTTCAGGTTTTGTGTGGCAGTAGGAGCACCCTTGTCAGAGGGGCCTGTGGGGTTGGCTTGGGATTTTCATGCCAAGATCTACTTATCCGGGTTGAAGTTGCTGATGAATCTAACTTGGACAAAGAAAACTATAGGATGCAGGAAGTAGAATTACTAGGAAGAATAGTGAAAGTGTTATCACTGAGGATATGTCAACTTGCTCCCTCTTCATCTGATATTCTTCAAAATCTCTCTGCTCATTTTCCTGTGGGCTCTTACGATGTAGATATTGATATAACTTCTAAACTTCCACACGAGAATTTTTATGACTTGGAGGATGATATATGGGGTGTTGCTGGACTTGTTCTTGGTTTGGCAAGCTCTATTGGTGTAGTATACAGGACTGGGGCATACGATGCTGTTCTCAAGATAAAAGACCTAATCATATCCTGGATTCCTCATGTGAACTCTCTGGTTCAAGATTCTGGTTCTTATGATGAAAGATCTGAGATAGTTTTATCAGTAGGATCTTGTCTGGCACTTCCTATTGTAGTGGCTTTCTGTCGAAAAGTTGAATTGGTGGATGATACAGAGCTGGACCATCTTGTTATTGGCTATAGGGAACTCATTTCTGAGTTATTATCAGCTAATAAATCTGGCAATCTCTATAAGAGCCTTTTGATGGCATCATGTGTTGGAGCAGGGAGCCTTCTTGCATGCATTTTGAGTGAAGGGGTGCACTCTATTAAGGTGGATCATGTAAACAGTTTACTGCAATTGTTCAAAAAATGTTACTCTAATCCTTACCCTCCTGTCATCAATTTGGGTGGGATGCTTGGAGTTGTTAATGCTTTGGGAGCAGGTGCTGGATTTTCTATAAATGTTCATCCCACAATTTCTTCTATACATGCTGGTTATGCACAAAAGGTAGTCAAATTTTCCCGTTTTAATTAAATGCATCGCAGCATCCCTGTCTTCCTTGTTTTTTTTTTTCTTAGCTCTTCCCTCTTTTCTTGCTTGGTTATGTAATTAACTGAAGGTATATATATCTACTTGGCAGGAACATTCTTATATTTTGGGTACTGTACTTTCTAATCCCCCTTTTGAACAATATGTGACGCCATTGATGCAAGAAATATTTCTGGTGGCACAAAATTCTAATGACCATCAACGTCAACAATATGCTGCATGGGCTATGTCATTTCTGCGACATCACATGTGGTCCAAAGAACTATTAAATATTGATAATAATATCCAGACTGATGCATCTGGTTCAAAATCTGCTTCTCACAGTTTTCCTGAGGACAGCGTAGTCATGAAGTTCGGGTCATGGCTAGCTTATGGAAATTTTTCTGCGGTAGGTCTCTTTCTTAAACTTTATCATACTAAATTTGTTCTTACCTGTTCTTCAGGTAGATGTTTTGACATTTAATCTTACCCTTTTTAATATTGGTTAAACTTCACGAAAGCAATAGTCAACACATTCACATTTATTCACTTAATTTTCAAGAAAAGGAGGCCAAACTAACAATGTACTTCTAAGTTTGCAAATACTAGGATAATCTAAGTTCACTTATAGGATGGAGGAAAAATCATTATAGGATGTTAATGAAATAGGTCTTGCTGGAATGTTTCCATGAATTAAAAGGTAGAATATCAATGTTGTTATATACAAGAATTTTTAAAAAATAAATAAATAAAAGGAATTTGTTTGCCAGAATAAGAGGGAGTACGGTTGTTCTGACAGGTTAAACATTCGTAAAATGTGACATCATTTACCTAGAAATAGGCTACCCTATTCATCTTGAACTTGCTGATTAATCTATATGATTTTTTTGCTCTGAAATTCAGACAGATACTACTGCTCATGTTGCAACTGTATCAACTGTTTTAAGGTGCCTTTTGCGAGCACCCAGATTGCCAACCTTGGATTGGGGAGCGATCATCAGACGTTGCATGAGATATGAGGCCCAAGTTGCCAATTCGTTGCCTCCATGTTCAGCTTATAAAAGAGGAACCCTTAGGGAGGAATGTATACAGTTCTCATTAGTTCATGCAAAACAATTTGATCCCCTCTTGACTTTCCTCGATGAGTTGTCTGATATTTCCAGGTTTGAAACATTTGAGCTCAACTTGCCGATGTTTTTTCCTTTTCCTCTATAACCCAAACTCCTAACTTTCTTGCTATCTGATCTGTCCAGGTTTGAAACACTTGAGTTGAACTTGCAGGCGTTTCTGCTCTTCCATCTGGCTGACCTGATAAAATTATTCTCAGATTCAAGGCTTGAGAAACTATTTGATGATATGACTGATTACTTCTCTTCATTTACTTCGTACCAAGCATATAATCCTGATCAGAAAAGCTTTCTGCGCATCTCATACTGGAAAGGTCTCTATCAGTGTCTGGAAGAAGCTTCTCTTGAATCTCTGGGGTACACTTCAAACATGGAGAAGTGCATGGAGGTTCTTTTTACCTTGTTGCCTGCCCCACAATCTGTTGCCACCATTGGAGTGAATCAAAAGGATTTTGTACAGGAGTGGTCCAAGGCAGTTAGATGCTTAGGGAAGGCTCGACGGGGATGGTTATTGGATTTTCTGCAGGTAGGGTTATTCCTTTATCTTTGGTTTGCTTATTCTATAATTTTTACTGAAGCTCTTCTCTTAATAAAATGCATTACTAGTTATTTGCTGGTATTGAGATCATATGATTCTATACTGGTCAAAATATTCAGAGTAATGTCTTGCTTTTATTATTTATCGTATGGAAATTAAGATGAAGCTAGTTCTAAACAAAACCATTATTGTTGATGTGAACCTTAAGAGTACTGGTTGCTTAACGTGAAATTTTAAAGATATTCATGTTATATAATTTGATCTTTTGTGGCAATAAATACTTTAGTTATAACAGCCATCTGCTCCATGCAGGTTTCACATATGGATCCAGTACAAGGAGATTTCCAGTTGAGTGAAGTGCTAAAAAAGATCCAAGCAAAAGCCAAACTAGTTAGAATTGGTTCCTTCCAGTTGACTGAGCTGGGAAAGCTAAAAGCTTACATATTGAACTTTGAACCACTTGGTTAGTTTCTCTAAAGCATATGTGAAATATATGGACAGATGAACAAGTCATTACAACTTACAAACTGGCAATATTTATTGTTGTCACAATGTGAAAATGTTTGCTCATATTTAAAACTTGTTTTCTACATGAATCAACTTTGTATTTCAGGTATCTGGGATGTGCTTGTTGAGGTTGTGGCTGCCCTTCAGCATGCGGATGAAAGTGTCAAAAGACAGTGGCTTGTTGATATTGTTGAAATTAGCTGCGTTTCACAACATCCTTCTACGGTATGTTTTAGTTCCACTTGTAGTTGGACTATTCTAATATGAATGAAATTTGCATGCGTAGAAGTTAATTGTTGCACAAATTTAATTATTATTATTATTATTATTTTTTAATTTTTATAGAGAATAACAATTAATGTAAATATTAGTACAAGATGAGAAAAAGTGCACCAGAAACCTGCTTCAGAAAAGATAAAAGTTACAATGAAAAACAAAGAAACAGATGATCAAGGGACTAAAACCTCTCAATCTCGATGGATAAAGAAGATCGATATCACACGGGAGCGTGTAGAAACCAAAACTCACAAAGAAGTCATGACACAATATCTTTCCCAGAGCAAATCGGCATCTGCTTCATGAACATCTTCATGTACCACAATTCCACTGCACTCATATTTTTGGATTGAATAATTAAAAGAAGGGGAGAGTTTAAACCCCATGGTCTTTGAAGAAAACAATATGATTTTTTTATTGCATCTATGCGTTTTATTAACAGTATAACCTATCATATTCCTGCAGGCACTACAGTTTCTCGGCCTGCTTGCTGGTAGCTGCTGCAAATATATGCCTATTTTAATTATGGACCGCCTGACCATGTTAAATGATCTACCGTTGATTCTTACTGCACTTTTATCAGATCCCAGTTGGGAAGTTGTTGCAGAGTTATTCGTTTCGTATCTCTGGGTATCAACAGAACGTGTTTATAGTTGGGCTACTAGTTTAGCTGTCGGCGAGTCATCACCTAGCTTGCAACTCATCCACAAAAGCGAGAATGGTAAGGCTGCTTTCCTGTTACAAGTAATGCATCATGCCTGTGTATGTGTAAAGGATTACTTGCCTCTAGAGAAGCAGCTTAAGCTCACCAATATGGTTGTCACTTGAGATACACATAAACATTAACTAAATTGTAACGTAAGTATTAGATATAATATATTTTTCTTATTTTATTACATTTTTGTTTATAAGTATATGGTTGCAATAAATTGATATATAATGTCTTTGGCAGAAATTTGATGTCAAGGGTTCGAAAATAAATTTTTAAAGTCTGTCTTTATGGATACTTTCTTTAAGGGTGTAATTGTCATAAACCCAATATTAAATAATCAAGTGTAATCCTCCCACCCGAACTTTGTCCTAACGACAATGTACTACCCAGAAAGTTTGAAACGACAGTTACCTGCTTTTTGTCAGAATCTGTTAATAAAATCCTTTTGAAGGACATGATAGTAATTCACTAATTCTCTATATAGCAAAAAATATAATGCAAAATGTCAATTCACTCTTTTTAATATTGATTTTACAATAACTCTATTTTCAATTTTCATTATTTTAGTTTTGCAATTAATTTTAATTGACATTTCAGAATCCACTACAACACCAAAGCC
>WYDK02000080.1:4130131-4148120 GCA_009867345.2 Toxicodendron radicans
CATCAAGCATTTAAGGAGAATTTGGCCCAAACAAATTTCTATTTTATTTAATTAATATTATGTCATATAATTTTTCCCATGTTGCAATTTCTGTTCTTGGTTTTCCTACTTGGGTAAATTCATTATGCAAGTTAAAATGGACCACGATCACTAACCATTGACACCAAGTTATTGCAATTTCTTAGGGTGTGTTCTTTTATCGATTTGTTTTGTGCTTTTTTGAAAATATTAAAAATAATTTATTTATAAAAAATGAATATTTATTCGGCATATTTATCTAAAAATAATATTTTAAAAATGTGAAAATAAAATGTGTCTGATAAATTTGTCTAAAAACGATATTTGTAAGAGAAAAATAAAAACTCAAACTAGGTACTCAACGCATTTAGGCCATGTTTGGTTTGTATATTAGGAATTAATGGAATGAAAATATTATGAATGGAAATCAATGCAATGAAAAGAATATTATTACCTTGTTTGTTTGTAATTAGGATTGTTGATGGAATAGAAAATAATGTCATTTTTTGACGAAAATACCCTTAATTTATTTTATTTAATAAATTTAAATTATGTTTAATAAATATGCATTTTTTTTTGGTTTAAATATAAAATTTCAAAATTCTAAAATTTACAATATTTTAAAATTTCAAAATCTTTCAAACAAAATTGAAAATTTTCAAAAATATATATAAACCTATCAATGCCGATCAAACTCATTGGTCGATGAATTTCTTCCGCGCTACTTGCATCACCGTCGACCTTTTATAATCGTCACAACGAAGTCATGTGCGTTTGCTGGTTGGGAACAACATCATCGCTGGCAACAATATCGACAACACAGTGGTACACGTGTTGGAGGTAGAAGACAAACAATGAGATTTAACAATTATTATTTTAATAAAATAATTTAAATTTTAATATATTGATTTAGGGGTAAATGAGAAATGAAAAATTACAATTTAAAAATAGGTAAATTGAACATTTTTAACATCCATTGCGAGTAATGGATGTCATTCATCCGAATTTGGAAGGAATGCTACTACCACTGTTATGAACCAGACAAGGAATTGAGAATAAGATTTCGTTCCCTGATCTATTTAACTCCACCAAACATAACCTTATATTTTAAAACATAAAAAGGTTTAAATACTTATGAGAAAGTCAAATATGCCCTTGACTCTACTCTTACATAATGCTTTTCAAATTAAAGGATGATTTTGTTCATGAAAAGTAGTCCACCAAAATTATAGGGACTAAAATGTTTTTGACCGGTAAACAGTTTTTAAAATTCACCACGTCGTTTATCAGGAAACGGCATGTCATCTATTATTCCATATTACCAACGACGTGTACTATTTGTTCCCTCAATAGTCAAAACTTTCAAGAAAAGGAAGATCGTGGGAACTGACTACGCTACCTCTTGGGATGAAAAATGCTTTGAAAGCTCTCTTCACTACTAGGACAAAAACATGTTTCAATTCTTACCTACAAACATGCATTTCCCTCCTAAAGAACTTCACAAACCACAACTTGGTCACTCAAGGAAGTGCCATTCATGCTCATGTACTCAAAACGGGGATTTTTAAAGAGAGATATGTGGCTACTAGGCTGCTGATTATGTACTTGAAAAGTAGAAAAACTCATGAAGCTAACGAGGTTATAAAGGAGTTTAACGGGTTTGATATTGTTGTGCATAACTGCTTGATTAATGCTAATATTGAATGGGGAAATCTTGACCAAGCTCAAAGGTTGTTCGATGAAATGCCTGAAAGAAATGAGGTTTCTTGGACGGCTTTGATTTCTGGTTTTATGAGACATGGACGAGTTGAAGAATCAATTTGGTACTTTGATAGGAACCCATTTCAGAATGTTGTTTCTTGGACTGCAGCTATTAGTGGGTTTGTTCAAAACGGGTATAGTTTTGCAGCTTTGAAGCTTTTCTTGAAGCTGGTTGAATCTGGGGTTAATCCGAATGCGGTTACTTTTACTTCTATAGTTAAAGCTTGTACAGTGTTTGGTGATTTTCAGTTGGGGATGAGTTTTTTTGGGTTAATTGTTAAGGCCGGATTTGAAGGGAATATATCAGTTTCAAATTCTTTGATTAGTTTATGTGTGAAGATGGGTGAAATTGATTTGGGTAGGAGAGTATTTGATCAGATGGAGAAGAGAGACGTTGTTTCTTGGACTGCGATACTAGATATGTATGTTGAGATGGGAGACTTGGGAGAAGCGCGTAAAATCTTTAATGAGATGCCAGAAAGAAATGAAGTTTCTTGGAGTGCTATGATTGCAAGATATAATCAGAGTGGCTATCCTGAAGAGGCTTTGAAACTCTTTCGCCGAATGGTTCAAGATGCTTTTAAACCGAATACCTCGTGTTTCTCTACCATTCTCTGTGCTTTGGCTAGTTTTAAGGCTTTGCAACCAGGAATGAACATACATGCCCATGTAGTGAAAATTGGGATTGATGGTGATGTTTTCGTTAGTAGCTCTCTTATTGACTTGTACAGTACAAGTGGCGAAACTAAAGATGGACGATTAGTGTTTGATTGGATCGTGGCAAAAAATGTGGTTTCATGGAATTCCATGATTAGTGGTTACAGTCTGAATGGCCAAATGAAAGAAGCCAAGGAGTTGTTTGATTATATGCCCAGGCGAAATAATATCTCATGGAGTGCCATAATTTCTGGTTATTTAGAACATAAACAATTTGATAAGGTGTTTGAAATGTTTAATGAGATGCTTTTGTCAGGTGAAATTCCGAATAAGTCCACTTTCTCAAGTGTGCTTTGCGCTTCTGCGGGCATGGCCTCATTAGAGAAAGGGAAGGACCTTCACGGAAAAGTTGTTAAACTTGGGCTTCAGTGCGATGTTTTTGTAGGAACTGCACTCACTGATATGTATGCAAAATCTGGGGATATTGAGAGCTCTAAGCAGGTGTTTGATGGAATGCCCGAAAAGAATGAAATCACTTGGACTGTGATGATTCAAGGACTTGCAGAAAGTGGTTTTGCAGACAAAGCTCTAATTTTGTTCGAGGAAATGGAGAAAACATCTGTTGCTCCAAATGAGCTAATGCTATCATCAGTTCTGTTTGCTTGTTCTCATTCTGGTTTAGTTGACAAAGGAATTCAATACTTTAACTCAATGGAGACTATTTATCATATAAAGCCAAGGGGAAGGCACTATACTTGTGTGGTAGATATGCTATCTCGGTCAGGACGCCTCTCTGAAGCTGAAAATTTTATTAACTCAATGCCATTTCAACCTGAATCCAATTCATGGGCGGCTCTTTTAAGTGGTTGTAAGACTTATAAAAATGAGGAGATAGCTGAGAGGATGGCTAAAAAGCTTTGGGAACTGACGGACAAAAACCCAGAAGGATATGTCTTGTTGTCAAATATTTATGCTTCAGCTGGCAGATGGACCGATGTTATGAATATAAGGAAGTTAATGAAGAATAAAGGACTGAAGAAAAGTGGAGGATGTAGTTGGGTTGAAGTGAGAAATCAAATACATTCCTTCTATTCTGCAGACAGAACACACTCTCAAACAGCTGAACTTTATGGATTTTTGGAGCTTTTAATGTCTGAAATGTTTGTTCATGAGAATCCTACAACAATTGAAGTATGACATTTTAGGACAGTTCAAAGAAGCTGGATTCTCAATGAGACGTTTATATATTGTTATCAGAGTCCAGATCTCAAAAGCTGTGGCTGGGTCTTGAAGGAGGGAGCTTGTGGGCTTGTTTATGAGGTAGATCTAAACCCATATCCCAAGTTTTAGCTTCAGATCTTGAAGTAAATAATTCTGTGTTTATAATTATAGCAAATAGATCGTTTCTGAGTTCTAATGGAATTGCTTTTGACTTCCCAGGTTCATTTCAAAATGTGTGATATCCTCGATTCTGTTGTTGGATCATTGAATTTTCTTGAATTGTCGCTTCAAAGGTGCCTGGATAAGCCCACTTTGTGGTATGCTTCATGAAATATATAATTATCCCACTTCAGCAGTCAGCATTTTTATCGATTGTTTTAAAAGAGTTTGTAGATGGTGTCAAAATTGGAAGATGGACGATCAGATATAAAACTGGAAGGAAGCTTCAGCTGCAAGATGAACTGAAGTTTTTGAATAGTCGGAAATTTAGGAGGGGGAAGGGATTGAATTAGCTGGAAGTTTTGGATTGTAAAGCCCCTTTAAGGTCTATTCTGCTCCCTTAAATTCATTCTGAAGTTCACTATCTTCATATAAGAGCAAGATTCTGAAGGAGAATTTACATATCCCTAGTTGGAGTGGGAAATTATAATAGAATCCAAATTTCTGCTCTAAATTTTGTGGTTTCACTTACGGGTGAGCAAAATTTTCGGATAGAACCGGAATTGATGGGTACCCGGTGTTCCGATTCCAGTTCCTACTAGAGACAGACCCTTACAGGGTTAGTTTCGATTCTCAAATGCGTGGAACTGGTCCTGTGCGGTTCCAGTATAATTTCTACCCATTCAAGAAACTGGAACCAACCCAAGAATCGGAACCTGATCCAAGATCCGTGTAGCTGGGTAGGAACCGGTTTAAGAAACGGGATTTAACTAAAATTTCAGCAAAAAATGGGGGATATTTAATAATTCTGCGTTTCGAATATGATATAGATCAGCTAATGGAGGAAAAAAACTGAAATTAGGTTTTACCATCTTCCTCACCGTCTTCCTTTTCTTTTTTTCTCCTCATCTTCTTTCTCTTCCTTTTTTGTTTAGTGAAATGGCTGCTGAAGAGCTCAAGCTAGAAGAAGACCATGAAACGAAGAAACTTCTCTCTTCATATCTCGGCTTAAGTTTCTCTTTATTCATAGCTTCGTTTCCGCAGAAGTCTCTGTTGCTGATACCCACTTTGGAATCTCAAGAGAG
This sequence comes from Toxicodendron radicans, assembly GCA_009867345.2. Lineage (NCBI taxonomy): Eukaryota > Viridiplantae > Streptophyta > Magnoliopsida > Sapindales > Anacardiaceae > Toxicodendron > Toxicodendron radicans. The sequence goes on from WYDK02000080.1 coordinate 4,135,033, forward strand.
GGAGCTTTCGACGTGACTGATGACGGCGGAGGAGTACTTGAGGCAGATGAAGTCGCGGAGGAAGGACTCGAAGGCGAATGCGAGGGTGGTGGAGATCTTTGCTACTCACAGGAACACGTGGCAGGCGGAGGAGAGGCTGCTGCTGCAATAGATCAACGCCACGACCCACGAATGAGGAGATGGCGAGTTTGAGATCGAAATTTGAGGAAATGTAGAGGGAGAAGGCGGAATCGAAGAGGAGAGTTGAGGAATTTGAGCAGATGAGTATAATGGAGCTGTTCAAAGTTGAGGAATTAAATGGTAACGTCAGAAGAGTACCCGAACCGGAACCGTAAAGTATCAGTTTCCTATAGTTCCGATACTGTACAGATTCAATTTTGATTCTGAGGATTTGGGTCGGGTATCCGGATCACTAACCCATAGTTTCCATATTGTAGCGATTCCATTAATTCTTTTATATATATAATTTCACATTTTTTCTGACCCACAGCAAGTAGTAACAACACATTCATCAACATATTTGAAATGTTATGGGGGGATGGTTTACTTTGAATAAATATCTACCGTTGTGTATTAGGGGTGAAGAGAAATACTTACATGGGATAATCATTTTCAAGACCGTCCAACTACATAATAATATATAGAGTTTTTACCACCCAAAAAGTTTTAAAATACCATTTTCCTAACCAAAGTTTATATTCCGTTACTATCCAAAACCCCTCTCACTCCGGTATTGTCGGTCATCGTAAAATTAGAGTTTCTTATTCTTAATTGATTTTCAGGTGATTCTGGTGGCTTATTCAATCAGTCATCACCATTCGATCCACCGGCTTCTACTTTACAACATCTCTCTTACTCTGACACCTAATAACTCTTCGAATGCCAACTAAGAAAATAAAATATATTTTGGATATTAACAGAATATAAACTTTGAGTGGGAAAGTGATATTTTGAAACTTTTTTGGTGGAAAAGTGTCATTAAGGTAAACCTTGGGTGGGAAAAAGTCGTTTACTCTAATATATATTGTCAAATGAATAATATTACACTCACAAAGTTTTCATATAAAGAAATATGTACAAAGTGACATGTTATGCTATGATTGGGAGAATGAATTTTTAAAGTCAACTTTTTAACTAAAGTCAAATTTACTATAATCATGATATGACACATCACTTTGTACATATATCTTTGTATGAGAACTTTGTAAGTATAATATTACTTTTGTCAAATATATATCGAATGGGGTAGAGCAAAGATAGGAATTGAGATATTTTGATAATTCTGTTGACTTATTTCCTCAATTGTTTTCTAAAATGCAGTTCTGGTTTGCCAAATCTTATATCATATTAATTTAAACTACATGTTGACATACTTTTCTCTTCTTTTTTTCATTTTTAACAAGTTACCAGAATTACATTTGATTTTTTTCCTGAAAATTTGTTTTGTATAAGATTGATAATTCAATTTAAGATTTTATTATAATTTATAATAAAAAAATTCCGATCATAGTAAAGTGGTAGTGGTAGTGTGGTACGTTGTTATTTCTTTGCATGTAACAGATTTAATAACATAAAAACATTCTATTAAGGGTGCGTTTGATTTTGTGAATGCTTTATTAATAAGATGTTATGGGCAGTTAGATTACCTTGAAAATTACTAAAAATCTTATTAAAATTGTGTTTGGTGGGTATGTTCATTGTTTTAAAAACTGGATCGGACTGGAACCCGTTAAAGTTGTCGGGTCACCGGGTCATTGGTCCGACCGGTTAGACCGGATGGTTGGACCGGTGACGTCAGCATGTTGACATCATACAAAAAATCACACTTAAATTTTGATTTAAAATTTGCTAAATTGTAATAAATCGAAATCATTTAACCTTATCAACAGAAAGAAAGTTACTGAATAATTTTAAGGGTAATGTCACCAAAGTCATTTGTAAAGTCATTAAACATTATTTATGTTGGAGTTGTCGACCACTTCAACAATAAGGGGTCACGACTACGCAATCGGGTGAGTAATTTTCAGAATGATCACTAGTTCACTAAACAAAATCATAATTTAACAATTATACCAGTATACTAAAGTAAAATCTACAGCTTGACAAATTCGATCTCTAAAGTCCTTAAAGATTATAGTTTAAACCCATCAAATTAAATAAAAGAAACATTAAAATAAATAAATAATCAAAGAAACTGACATTGACAAGTTACATTTAGTCATTTAGATTTAATTTTAAATTAAATTTTTTTTTTCCGGACCGGTCGGACCGCCGGTTCAGCACTATTTAGGGGGTCCGTTAACGGTCCAAAGCGGGTCAATGTTCAATGACGGTTTTGTGGTTGAACCGGACCGGAGTCATGGCCGGTCGACGGTTGAACCGGCCGGTCCGGTCCATTTTTTAAAACAATGGGTATGTTATATTAATATATTTGGTTAGAAGGAATAAAATATTACTAGAGTATCATTTTAATAAATTGTCCTTATACTATAATACTAATAATAATAATAATATTATTATTATTATTATTTATTTGTGATATTTTGCAAAAAAAAAAAAAAAAAATCACAAAACCCTTGAAACTATATTTTTTTTGGGGGGTGGGGGGGTGGGTGGGGTTACAAAATAAAATAAAATTGAATAAACTAATTGATTATAATTGATTCATTGTTATAAATGATTATAAATGATTAATTGATTATAATTAGAACTAGTTAGAATTGATTAATTGTTAATTGTTATAAGTTATTAGAATTCATTAATTGATTAGAATTTATTAATTGATTAATTGATTATAATAGATTAATTTATTATAATTGATTAACTAAGTAGAATTAATTAATTTATTAATTGATTATAATTGATTAGAACTGATTAATTAATTAGAATTAATTAATTGATTATACATTTATACTTGATAAATTGATTAGAATTGATTAATTGATTATAAGTAGAATTGATTAATCGGTCAAAATTGATTAATCGGTCAAAATTGATTAATTGATTATAACAGATTAATTGATTAGAATTGATTAATTGATTATATTCGGTCGATCATGCGCCATTCTGGCTGCTGACAGTCGTCATGGGTGGTTGGGGTTGTTTTGTTAACTTTTAAATTTTTTTGTGGTTGGGGTGCTTTAGCTAGATTCTCAAATCTATGGGGTTAAAGTAACTTCAATTAGTTGGTTTATTTGTTATTTGGTTCACATACTAGAGCATTTTTGTCTGAAATGTTTAATAAGTAAGGATAAAATGAGAACACTATTAGGATTACCCCGATAATAAAAAAATAACACCATTTCACTTAATAATTGAATTATCCCCGGAATTACCTACAATAACCACTATCAGTATTTGAAGATTACCGAAATCTTTTTTCACTTTACAACCAAACATGATAATTTATGAATTAAAAGATAGATTATTGGAGTAATCTATTATTATCCTGAACCAAACCCACCGTAAGTATTATCAACCATAATTGTAAATAAAATTATATAATTTATCCATTTATTTTAATTGAATAATATTAAATTAATTTATATGATTAAATTTAATTAAATAAAACAAAATGAGTTAGTACACTGACACTCTACTCCTTTCTACAAATAATTTATCATTTTACGATTTCTTACCTCCAAAATTAGAGAAAAAAATTCATGTTACCGTACACCGTTCTCTAAAACGGTACTATTTATAAAAGTAATAATGAAAAAGAATTATTTTAAATAGACAAACGTTTTTTTTTTCTTTTTAAAAAAAAAAATTAAATCAGCAGAGAAGACAAATTAAATCCCGTAAGGTTTCCCGCCAAAAGAACACCTTTTGGGAGGCTGTGACTATAAATACCGACCAATTCCGTTTCATTTGTCTCATCTTTCAGTTTCTCTCCATATCATATTTCGGAGTTTCAAGCTTTCAATTCTCGAGGTTCCTATCTTTAACTTTTCAATTCTCGCTCTCAAGGTTCCTATCTATCTGTAAATTTATCTGTTTTTCTTCGATTGAGATTTGCTATTATCATAGCAATCTAGCGTATCAAGAGAGTTCCTCGATCAAATTGTAATAAATTACAACAAAATTGATGAAATTGTGAAGATATTGAGTGTCTGAGAGAAACCAGGGTTTCCATTTGTGCCTGTTACGAGATCTCCCGTGAGTTTTAGGTTTCTTTTTTTTTGCTTATAATTGTTGCCTAGGTAGATAAATGCTAGAAAAAAGGATTAGACATTTTTCTTCTTCTTTTCGCACTTTTTATTTTCTTTTAAAAAAGTAGGCTATTTTCTGTGAATCTTGCTTTTCCTATGGTTTATTAAGTTTGTTGTGTGGAATTATATTGTAGAATTTTATTGGATTGATGACCCCAAAAGTTGCAATGAATCGATTCCTGCACTTGCTCCTCAGTATGCAAGGAGTAGTTTATGTCTTTCAAAACTGATCTTAATTTTAGCCGTTATTTATATTTTGTTTTGTCAGTGTGAAGAAAGGAGTTCATTCTGATGGATTCATATACATTGAAGTCCGTGCTTGATTTGCCTGAACATTTTCGTTCAGCTTTTAATTTCAGGTACAATTTCTGTTAATTAGGATTCATCAATTTGACACCATAATCTGTATGTTGGCTATTCTTGCAGCTTTAGGGTTCATTTAACTTGGTTCAAATACAGATATTTGGTTCTATTTATATGGCTGCTTAGAGTCACCTATTACTTTAGTTTGTTGTATTTATTAGTGATATAAGAATATGTTGTTGAATTGTCATTATGCAAAGCATAATCAAGAAAATTTGCCCCTTCTTCTTTGTTTATGTATCTGTTTTGCACAGTTTCATGTCATCATTTTGACCAGTGCAAAATTTCCTCAATATGTTGGTATCAGTCATACTTATAGTGTTTTCATTTTATGTACTTGCAGATATTTTAATTCCCTACAGAGTGAATGCTTTCCTATTTGTTTCTACTCTGATGTAAATATGGTTGTCTCTGCACCAACTGGAAGTGGCAAAACAGTACTCTTTGAGCTGTGCATTCTGAGGCTTCTCTCAAGGTTCATCTCTGAGGGGAGGTTTGTTCCTATAAAGGGAACCCTCAAAACGGTAAGTCCCATATTCAGTGATGCTATTGGCAAAATTCTAAACATTTATTTTACACCCAGTACATTCAGGAGGGTATTATTCGCTCAATTTCTTCTTTGAAAGAATCACAGATACCTGTATAGATGCTCTTTTCATATTTTTCTTCAAAAAACTGTGGCATATATTTACTTTGGTGTTTCATTTTCTTTTTTCCTCCTCTAGATTTCTAGACTATAGTTTCACAGTAATTTTGGCAGTTGATGCACAATCATTTCTTAGAACAGCAACTTAAAATTAACTGGACTCTTAATGCTATTGCACCTGTTGTATTAAGGATTGAAGAACATATATTTCAAATAAGCTTATCGTTTCTGCCTTTGACTTCATGTGCCTGAAGATCTATATAGCCCCATCCAAAGCGTTAGTACAGGAGAAGCTCCGTGAGTGGAGCCAGAAGTTTGGATCATGGGGGATAAACTGTTTGGAGCTGACAGGTGACAATGAATACTATAACACCAGGAACATACAAGAAGCGGACATTATCCTAACTACTCCAGAGGTGAGCACTCTTATTCATGTTATAGAGAAATGCAAATGATTTTAAACAAAATACTTTCAATAAATGGAAATATATTCACTTCAACTGATCAAAAGATTCTTCCAACTACTGGATTATTTGCAAGTTCATGTCTGTCTTGGACCACCTTTTGTTAAGTCATTTTCCATCATTTTTTCACTGCCTTTACCAGGTTCCTATAGCACAACTTGAACCAAGTTATTTGTAATTGATTGTTTCACTTGTGGCTGTGGAGATTACGAGATGCATCCCTCTCTTTGTGTGCATGTTTGTGTGTATTAAATTCCTTGAATTACTGATTGTTATTGGAGCATGGCAAAAATGGAATCCTTCCTGTGTAGAAATTTGATGCGGTAACTCGATATCGCATAAGGGATGGTGGCCTGAGCTTTTTCAGTGACATTGCACTTCTACTTATTGATGAAGTTCACCTATTGAATGATCCACGTGGAGCAGCTCTGGAGGCAATAATTAGTAGAATAAAAATGCTTGCTTGTAACCCTGAGATGAAATCATGTCCTCTTGGTAGAGTCCGCTTTCTGGCCGTGTCAGCCACAATTCCAAATATTGAGGACCTTGGTAAATTTACGTTCACTCTCTTGCTCATTTTAAGGAGTTAATATGGTAATTTACGTTTTTTATACTCAAAATGATGACAAGTGATTATAAATTTACCCAATTGCATATTAACAAGTGCAGCGGAATGGCTTAATGTTCCTGTTCAAGGAATTAAAAGGTACCTTTGTAGTCAGTAAATGGTGTTATATTTCCTCTACTTCATTGATAGTGTTGGTTGGTTCCATCTAGCTTTTCTGATGTTTCCCCAGGTTTGGAGAAGAGATGAGGCCAGTAAAGTTATCTACAAAAGTTTTTGGTATGCACATATCTCTTCAATGTTTTACACAAAACTTGCTTTTCTCTGCTTAAGATTCTGGTCAATGTTTTGTCGTTGCCTCTGACTGTCTATTGGTTTAGGGTAGTATGAACTAAAGTGTAGACTTTAAGCATTTGATTCCACTTATCAAATGATTCTCTTTATTTCTGCAAATACAACTTAGATAACACATTAGGAGAAAATATATTCTTCAGAGTTTACTTTGCATGGTTTTATGTATGTTGAAATTTCAAGATCTATAATGGAATGAATAGATCATTCTTTTAATTTTATGTATCTTTCATTGTTTTTATTTTTATTTACTATTACCAATAAATTATTTTCATGCAGGTTATGCCCCAGCAAAAAATGATTTTCTATTTGAGAAGGCAAGTTCTTCATTCTCAAAATTTATTTTTCTTTTATTCTAGTAGTTTTATTGGTTAAACAATAGAGCATCTTCTCATTTTACTCATTCTAATCATTTATTTCATTGTGCAGCGTCTTCAAAACTACATTTTTGGTAAGTAGGACTATTGAGCTTCTTATTAATTTTTATTTGGTTAATCAGTTTATTATGATGAAATCAAGAAAATTCTGTATTCATATATTTTTTTGACAGATATTCTGATGCAATATTCAAGAGGAAAATCTGCTCTGGTTTTTTGTTCAACTAGAAAAGGAGCACAAGAAGCTGCTCAGCAACTCACGCAGACAGCAATGACCTTTGGTTATTCAAATCCATTTATTAGAGACCGTGAACAGCAGGAGAGGCTAAGGGAAGCTTCTTTATCATGTAGTGACAAACAAATGCAATCTTATATCCTTTATGGAGGTATAGAACTATCTTTTTTATCTGATATTCTTATCATGATGCTGAAATTGTCGCTTTTTCCTTCCTTGACTTGATGTTAGGTACAGTGATTATGCAAATTTCATTTTCGCAGTTGGTTACCACAATGGTGGACTTTGCCTGAAAGATCGCAGCCTCATTGAAGGACTTTTTCTTAAGGGAGATGTTCAAATTCTGTGCACAACAAATACTCTTGCCCATGGAATTAACCTACCAGCACATACAGTAGTAATAAAATCAACACAGCACTTGTATGTCAAACTGTGTCTCACTGCAACTGTTAGTAATACTAAAAGATAAGACGTCTTTTCTACAATGTTGTCATTGTCATTTAACAAAGTTCGTCTATTCTGCAGCAACAAGGAAAAAGGTCTTTACATGGAATATGACCGATCCACCATACTGCAGGTGTGTGACATGCTTCAGTATACTTTGTAACAATAAATCGTGTGAAATTGAACTTACTTTTAGAAGATTCCAATAAATATATATGATTTCAAATCACGGATCATTATGATTGGTGAGGAAGATATTTCCGCAAGGAGGGTGCAGTTCTAAGATTTGTAAGGGGGTGAAATATAATGGGATACATGCACCCTCAGAATAACCATTCGGCACCAAAAAGAAAGAGAATGAAGAAAGAAAAACACTTTCAATAACTGCATTCATGCCTGTATCCTTTGATGTTCAAGCTTATTGTGTATTTTATCCAAAGTTATTCAACTTTAATGCAGATGTGTGGAAGGGCAGGGCGGCCACCCTTCAATGACACAGGAACTGTTATAATAATGACGAGAAGAGATACTGTAACTAATAGTTCCCTCTCTCCCACTCTTTCTATGACATTTGTGCATATTTCTTTTCTGTCTTTCATTTGCTCTTATTTATTGATTTCTGATTTCAGCTTCTTTGATTTTATACGTGATCCCAGGTCCATCTATATGAGAATCTATTGAATGGATGTGAAATGGTGGAATCCCGGTATGCTTATAACTCTAAATTGTATCACTATTTGGTTTCTTGGATGCATATTATGTGGAAAGTTATGCATTTCAACTAATTAGGTGGTCTACATTTCTTGCTACTTTAGGTTGCTTTCATGTGTTACAGAACACTTGACTGCAGAAATAGTTCAACTGACTGTTTCTGATATTCCACGGGCAATTGAATGGATGAAGTGCTCGTATTTGTATGTGAGAATGAAAAAGGCATGTATTTGTGGGTATCTTAGGTTATCACCAAGACATTCATTTCCATCTAATTAATTTTTTGAATCTTTTGTGAATAAACAGAACCCTCAAAATTATGCAGTTAGGAAAGTGATTTCCAGAGACCGTATAGAGAAGCATATGCAAGGTACTTTAATCACACTCTAGTAGAACTATTATTATTATTATTTTTTTTCCCTCACTGTTTATAAATGTCTTGTCATCAGAAATTTGTGTTCAAAAAGTTAATGAGTTGTCATGCCATCAAATGATCTGGACTGACGAAGATGGTTTCCTCTTGAAACCACTAGGTAATATAAACTCATAAAGCAGTTTAGCAGTTTTGTTGAACATAAAGTATCATTCAGCCCTAATAATATTTGTTTCCATGTCTTTAGAGCCTGGAAGATTGATGACCAAATACTATTTGAAATTCAATACAATGAAACACATTATGCAGGCCCAAGTAAACTGCAGTTTAGAAGATGCGCTTCACGTTATATGCCATGCTGAAGAGATTGCTTGTATGTATATTCATGTAATAGTTGTTTTTTGCACTCATTTGTCAAAAGGTCAATTACAGGAGTCATGAATTATTGATTTACTGAAAATGAAGGGATACAACTGAGGCGCAATGAAAAGAAGCTTTTAAATGACATAAATATTGACAAAAATGGCCGGCTTCGCTTTCACATTAATGGTGATAAAGGGAAGCGGAAAAAGCGTATTCAAACCAGAGAAGAGAAGATATTTGTTCTGGCAAATGATTGCTTAACTGGGGATCCTTCTGTTCACGATTTATCTCTAACTCAGGTTTCACAACATCAGAAGTTTCAATACATTGGTTTCCTTGTAATTTTTCTTGAAGCTTGACTGATGAATGGTGAACTGCTTGTGCTTGCCAAAGGACACGAATTCTATATGCACAAATGGGTGTAGAATTGCAAAGTGCATGAAAGAGTACTTCATATACAAAAAGAATTACAGAGGAGCTGTAAACTCAATCCTTCTCGCTAAATCATTATATCAAAGACTTTGGGATGACAGCCCATATTTGCTGAAACAATTAACTGGAATTGGAATAGTGACCGCAAAGGTTTTCTTTGCAGACTTCTTTGTTTCTAATAGAAGACATATGATTCCTAAATTTTGCGGTAATTGAATATCTTGTATTTAAACTTCCTTCTCTTTTTTAATCTATTCAGGCTCTACAGTTAATGGGAGTCAAATCATTTGAAGCACTAGCTGAAGCTGATCCGAGGAGGATAGAAATAGTCACTGGTAGAAAATATCCATTTGGAAACCATATCAAGGAGTCTCTACTGGCTCTACCCCCAAAAGTTGACGTCAAGGTTGAAGGAGTAAAATGCCAGGGGCAAGGAATGTCCAAGCTGGTAGTAACATTGACTAGGCTATCACAGTCTGAACAATCTACCAAACGACATTATGCTGATATGGTACGTTGTCTGGAAATTGTATACAGCCTTTTCTTATAGCCTCATTGACATTAACAATAATGCAATACAAATGCGTTACTGAGTTTTTTGTTTTATTTGTTCTTAATTACTATTTTGCAGATTGTTGGTGCAGAAGAAGATAACCTGATTCTCTTTCATGAGAAAATAAGGTGCTGGGCACTTATTCTTTTACATTCACTAATTGCATAGAAGCATGATAATTCAAGCATATGACCAAGGAGTTTCTGCTAAGCAGATGTTTTATATATATACGTGACTGAATCTTGTGCTGGAAAAGTTCCTCATTGCTTGAATTGATTTTATTATTAGAAACAATGACTCCTTGGTCCTTATGCTTACTACTATGTGCTTTTCCATGCTTCTACATCATTTACTCGTTGTTTGACTCTATCTGTATTGGCTGCAGCAGAGTCGATGAGTTCTCCAGGTAATACACGAACTTATAACCTAGGTTTTCTTTATATCAATAACTCGCCAATTGAAGCATTGCTTTACTGAATGTACCCACTCATGATTGAACTCTGGAACACTTGGATCTAGAAGTTATAACATATAATGACTTGAGCAAGTAAGACAATGTTCTACTCCGACCATGTTTTCACAATCACTGGAAATTGTAAAAAATTATTAGTGCATAAATTTTCTAGGTTGTAACAAGGCAGGCTTTCTATAGTAAAATGCTTCAAGAAAAATTGGCTCAGTTGCTGGTTCTATAGCACAGTTCATTAACTGTTCCGTTTAGATTACAATGTTTAGTAATGTCTCTATTTTCCATGCTGATGTGGTTGGTTTTCTTTGCAGCCCCTACAGCGTGACTGTTTTCTCATCAAATCCCCAACAAGGGAAGCTGACTGTTAAAGCTGACCTTATTTTTGAAGAATACAGTTAAGCTTCTTTCATAATGTCTAACACAATTACAGATATTTCTATGTTTATATTACGAAGTGTCTAAGGCTTTATTGTGCTGTTTATTCAGTTGGTATTGATATCCACCAGAAACTACAACTGGTTAAGGAGAGCAATTCAACTGTGAATCATAAACGTGGAAATAAGCAGCCTTCCTTTATTCCTCCACACAAGGAAGTATGTATTGTTGAAGATGAAAATGAAGCCGCAACCCGAACTCCACACCAGAAGCTGAAAGATAAAAGGATTGATAGTTCAATGTGAGTCTTTCTTCTGATCTGTAGATTTCCAACATCTTTTTTTAATAATTAATTCATTTAGTTTTCCATCTCAGGCCCAGTTTCAGCCTTCTGGATGAGGAGTTTGGAGAAGGTATAGCATACGTGATTATATACATTCCATTTTTAACCATTTCCTTGTATATTTTTCCCTGCAATGTACCCCACTTCTACCTTGAATCACTATAGGAAAGTCAGCTGGTGAAAGTGAAGACGATGATTGCAAAATCATATCCGAGGAAACAATATTTAAGCACATACTTGATAAAGCCAAGAATTTCCCCGTCTTGACTACATCAAAGGATGCCCATTCTACATCAACAGAGCCGCCTTTGATTCTCTCAAGAAAGCGTTCTCGTCAGAAGCACCTTGAACTCTCTGATGTATTCGATGTCCCAGAAAAAACAGAGGTAAGCAACTTTCCGCAAGCGACTCTGCTCCATCCATCATCAGAACCAAAAGAGCCCGAACAAAAAGGGCATGGTTTCAACAACCATCTGATTCCGAAGTGCCATTTTACTGCTGGAAGCTTGGAAACCATTAACCTCATGGACAAATCAGGTGCATTTTTTTCACAACATAAAAAGTATTGAATTATCGTTGGCTGCTTATTGTGTGTACATCTTAATCGTTTCCTTTTCGTTATTCAAGTTGGGCTTCCATCTCAACATGAGGATATCATTTCGAAGACTTTAACTGAAGTCACAATCTTTGATCACATACGGAAAAAATCTAAGAATTTTCCAACATACAACTTCAATCTATCAAATACTACAGAGCCTGAGCCGCTGAATCAAACAAATGAACACTCATCGGAGAATCAGTCTGAGTTTCGCAGTGGTGCTTTTGTCATACCGAAAGACACAAATTTCATCGCCAATAAAACTGAGACATCATCTCCGAAAATGCTATCCTTTGATATCTCTATGATGAAGAACAACATGCGATTTGGAGAGGCAGGAAGCTCCATGGAGGTCACCAAGATGCAGAAATATTCTCCAAGTGCATCAGGAAGGCAGTGCTCTCCATTGGCACCAACAGAGAAAAGCAGAGAAGCACATTCATTTCTTGGGTTTAAGAGTGTCTTTTCATTTCTCTAACATCTCGTGTCCGTATAATGAAAATTGAAAATATTAGATGGTAGTTTCAATTCAAACTATTATCAGTATGAATTCTGCTTGAATTTTCTATCCGGATTTTGAATTTTTGATTCATAATTAATAAGAACTGAGAAAAAATAATTATTTTTCATCCTAATCATTTATTATAAAATAACTACTTATAGAGAGGATACACTTTAAGATTGTTATTAGAATAATAAAGTAAATAAATAGATTGCGAATAATATTAAACTGTATAATGAGAACATAAACCAAGTAAAAATTACATAGAAAATGAACCTTAACAAGAACTGAAACCAAACAGAGGAACTGCATAAATGAAGGAAAGTCGAGGCCTGCTTGACAGTTTCCTTAAAGTGTATTCGCTTTCCCACGGGTGCTGGAATGAATGAGCGTACACCTCCCAGGATACAACAACTATCGAACTAGCACCGTGCACCGGAGGTCTAGTGTTAAGTGAACTTGAACTGGAGTCTTTGTCTATCACCGGAATTTGACATAATAACAGAAGGAGTAGAATAATAGATAAGAGGGAGAGGATAATTTAGAGGAAAGCTCAACTCTTTTCTTTGGATTCATTTTAGGAGAGAATGAGAGCTCTTTATATAGAGTTCATGCCATTAAAACTAAAAACCTTTAGCTTTTCATTTGCATAACCTACAAAATTAATACAAAACCTTAATACAAAAACCTTTGGCTTTTCATTTGCATAACCT
>WYDK02000080.1:4159298-4172958 GCA_009867345.2 Toxicodendron radicans
CACGGATGAGTCCTAATTTCATGTATGCTTAATTTCTAAAATTTTGATTAAATTTTTTACACTGCTTATGTGTCGTTCATTCTAATTAATCTTAAGAGATGTTGGTTAGCAAAGATGAATTACTTACAAACTATGTCAAAAAATTAAGTTACAGTATCTCAACCCATAATTATATATAATATTATTCTTTGATAGTTTATTTTTAATGTAATGGAAATGACTAGCCTATCCTTCTTCCGTCAATTTGAACTAAAAATTTGTTAAATCTGAGGACATTTTTGCTAGTTTTTGAAAGGATTGTCCTTTGGAAATAACACAGGGACGGATGGGAAATTATTAATTTATTATTTCCCCCGAGATTAATGAAAATTTTGTTTCGATAATTTTCTTCCGGTTTACATGACCCAACCCAATTAAACTCCTGACCAAGCCCAGCCCATTTACTTAGGCCCAAAGGAGAACAAAACCTCTTTACCATAAACCCTACTACACTAGTCTCCTTTCTCACTCCGTTCACCAAAGGGGACCAGGAGAAATTGCATTTATTATTATTATTTTTTTAAAAGAAAATAAATTCGAAGTGTTTTATGTCTCTGAGTACTGGTAACCGGCGATTGTTGGTGTTTTATTTGCTTTGAGTTGGGCGTCAAGTTGATTGAAGGTTGTGCCAAGCCTGTTGGAGAGGTAAGCTTCATTGAATTTTTGTTTGAGGCTTGTTTTTTCTTTGTTCCTTAATGATTATTATATTGTTTTTTTTGGCTTATGTATTTTGGTTTGTTAACTGATAGTATTGAAGAATATTTATGCATTGGCTGAAATTTTTCTCTGTTGATTTAGTTGAACTTATTGGATGTAAATTTTATGAGCCACTCTGCTAATTTTCCTTGAAAATTATATTGTTGGCAGATAATTTGGTTATATTTTAAGGATGCTGCCAACTGATTCAACAAAAAAGTTATCCTTTAATCGGTGCATTGGGGATGGGGATTTGGTTATTGTGTATGAGAGGCATGACTCTATGAAAGCTGTTAAAGCTTGTCAGAGTTCTGTACTCCAGAACCGGTTTGGTGTGTTTAAACATTCAGACTGGATTGGGAAGCCATTTGGGTCCAAGGTGTTCAGCAACAAGGGTGGATTTGTTTACTTGTTAGCTCCAACTCCAGAGTTATGGACTCTGGTTTTGAGCCACAGAACTCAGATTCTTTATATTGCGGACATTAGCTTTGTGATTATGTACTTGGAAATTGTTCCTGGTTGTTTGGTTCTGGAGTCAGGAACTGGAAGCGGATCTTTAACTACCTCACTTGCAAGGGCAGTAGCCCCTACAGGACATGTCTATACATTTGATTTCCATGAGCAGAGGGCTTCCTCAGCTAGGTAAGAATTGGAGTTTCTCACAATTGGACTGCCATCATAATGTTACCTAAAGTTTGATGTTTTGATATTCATGAACGATATATGATTTTCTTTTTCTTTTAGTTTTTGGTTTTATTTTGTGAAAGTACATTAATCTGAATTTAAATAAGTTGATAACCTCTTCAATTGGGATTGTTTCTATGTACCTTTTCAAGCTTGGTATGGACGTACTTCTGCCTCAAGGACAAGCAGTTAGTATGGGATGGAGTAGATCTTAAGTTTATATCGAAGTGATTGAAAGGGGTACCTCATGTTCTTAAGTGTTCATAAACCCAGGTTATAAATTTCAAACAATTGATTTAAAGGCAAGATTAGAGAAATATCAGAAATTTGGGGGTGGGTAGAGAAGAGAGATTAATAACATTGGTCAAAGTTTCCTGGTGTTACTACTAAAAAAGTTTTTACTGTTCTTTTGCACTTAGAAAACTAAAAGTCGTGATATAGGTCCACCTGATGCCATTCCTCTGTTGAATAGGATGCATCATTTTGTTTTTTCTCTGGGTGGTCCAGGCGAGAAGATATAAGCATCTGTCTTAGTTCTTATGGATATATGGAAAATTTCCTGATTGTATGTTTCAACAGGGAGGACTTTGAAAGGACAGGAGTGAGCAGCTTAGTCACTGTAGGAGTTAGAGATATTCAGGGTGAGGGATTTCCAGATGAGTTCTCTGGGTTGGCTGATTCTATATTTCTGGACCTACCCCAACCTTGGCTGGCCATTCCTTCAGCTTGGAAAATGTTGAAACAAGATGGCATCTTGTGCTCCTTCTCACCATGTATTGAGCAAGTGCAGCGCTCATGTGAATCTCTTAGATCAAATTTTACTGGTAAGCTGTTTTCAACTACTTCTATGCATATAATTCTGTAATAGAATTCTAGTTGTTTTTCTTTTTTCCCAGTAAGATTCATTCCTCATTATATTATCCATTCATGTTTTGAGTGTACTTGTATTTTGTGTGTTGTTATATAGATATAAGGACATTTGAGATACTCCTTCGGACCTATGAAGTTCGGCAGGGAAAAGTAGATTCTCTCCCTCACAAGAGGAAAAAACATTCAAATGAAGGGAGCAATGAGCAGGACAATCAAAGTACAGCTGCTGTCATGGCTAGGCCCTGTGGCGAAACCAGAGGTCACACTGGCTATTTGACATTTGCAAGACTTAAATGCCTCTCATGAAGAGCCTGATTCCTTTCCATGTGTCAGTGGGACATAGAAGTTGTTCATCCTCATAGATTTGCTGAGTTCGGGTGCCACTATTAAGAAAATGTTTTGACCATAGTTAATACCCAGATTCATGTCATGAAGGGATTATGAGTTGCAGTAACTCCCTATTTACTGATGTTGCAAATACAGAAACTTAGAGCAGGATGTTTGGAGAGGGTTTCTGTCTGATCTTGTGGAAACTGCTGAAAGATTCAACAGAAGGCGAGCAAACTAATGACCTGATTTACTTACATTGCTGTTCCTATAATTAACTAGAAGTTTTTATCTATGTAAGTACTCGTGCTATTTTTTCATGTTATGGCAGAGTAATTGTTCCGAAAAGTCACTGCTCATATACTTACCTGATGTTTGATGCCAACTGCCAAAGCATTTCCAGTTTCTGGTAGTCATGATGTCAAAAATAGTAAGAGCAGACTATATTATTTGCCATGCAATTTTAACCTTTCAACCCTCAACCTCCTGTGGCAGAAGGAATAACTTTGGCTTGTGAATGTTGTTGATAGGTCATGTCATATAGTCCCCAATAAGACATAGCTTCTATTTGAATTATCTGAAAGATGCCTGATTCTAGGGATGAGCACGGGTAACGGATAAAATCGAAATCGGAATCGGAACCGGAACTTATCTAGAACTGTCTTTACAAGGTAGGTTTCGGTTCCAATTTTTTTTAATCGAAACCAAGGTCCGGGTACCCGGGGTGGCACCAATATTGTGCGATTGCAGTTTCGGTTTCTTGGAATTGGGTCGGATACCCGAACCTGTTAATACCTACTCGATTCTATGAAAAGGCCCAAAAGGATGAATAGGCTCCCAAACAATGAGAGATGTAAATAGATCCGATTTACACTTCTTATGTAACGATGTAGGGATTCGTGAAACATAATATCTACTTAGATTTGTTCGAATAACACGTTTTCATCATGAGAATGTATATAACCCTGTACAGGTCATTCAACAGCTTCATAAATGTATTTGAAAATGGGTCTGTTTGGGTCTTAAATCCTGTAACTCGTGTTCAAGATGGTGGTCCACGTTTGTTCCATGCGATGAATCATTCTTAGACAGGAAGAAGTAGGAACACTGCTTGCCACAATTTTGTATAAGCAAATTTTGTACACACGACACTAAACTTATTTCATCCACTCATTTCCAAAACTAGCAAATCAACACTAAACAACTATATCCAAACCATGAAATTACTAATCATAATTATGTTTCTTATTATCTAAAGTTTTTGTCCCAGCCCCAACGCCCTGTTTCATTCAGAAATTCTTAAGTGGGATCAACTTATCTATATTACCTGAACCATATTTTTTATATGTCAAAACTTATTAAGCTTCATTATAATTACATAATTTTGTCAGATAAACATATAGATCCTGAAATAAAATGATGCTTCTCTTATTTAAGAGGGAGAATTCATAGTAAACTATTAGTCAGCGAAGCCTAACATATTCTTTAGATCTTAGAATTATGTATTTTTTTTTTTTTTTTAATAATTCGTCTACACCACTTGGTCACAATCCTTTTACCTAATTAATGCCCTTTTAATATCAACCACCAGCTTTGAATCTCTTAAAAATCAGCTGATCCCATTGCTTTCAATGCCCAAAAATAGTTGAGGATAAGGAAAGCTCAATTAGATACTTGCAGGTAGTGTTCAATTTGATAAAATCTAACCCCACAATTGTGCATAACAAGTATCACGGTGTTGATCGCAATAAATCCCTCTGGGATTGTACATAACAAGTAACAAAACATGTAGTCAATTTTAGAATGTCAAAAATTTTGTATTCATGCAACGTTAAGAACCCAGCAAGTCAAAATCTCTCTCCCATTTCTCCTTCGTTCTCCTTCCTCTTCTCTTGCTTTTGCAATCCTCAAAAATGCAGGGGTTTGCGCTTGCTCTTTCTCCTTCTTCAACCCCATTTCTAAAACCTTTTAACAGAATCACAAATCCCAGATTTTGTCCAACTTCGGCTTCACCTTCTTTGATTAAACCAGTTGACCATGGTGTTGGTCATGGAGTTTCATGTGTTGGAACCTCACATTTTGGTTCTTTTGCTGGAATCTCTTCTACTTTTGTTTGTTTAAGTCAAAGATTTGATAGTTTAAAGGTCCGGGCAACCTCTGTTCCTGAGATTGTAGATGAGGCCCCTAAATCAAAAGCTTTACGCACTTTGCAGCTTGGAGGCATGTTTGCACTTTGGTATATTTTGAACATCTACTTCAATATTTTCAACAAACAGGTTCATCATCTCTATATTTAACTAGCTCTGTTAGTTCCATGTTCTTGGTTCTATATGTTGAAATCTAGCCTTTCTTTTCTTTTATTCTTTACTTTTTTCTTTTTAAAGCCGGTAATTGCCTCTCTCGCCACTCGAACACAAAAATAGTTAATCTCAGTGGCAAAAGGGTTTAACTGGAAAAATAGTTAACCTCATTGGTTAAAGGGTTTACCATCCGGCCAAAGGGAAGGGTATTCTTTACTTTGATATCTAATTAGGATGGAAAATTTTAACTGTTGAGCTATGAAAGTTGGTAGGAAATGCATGATTCTGTTTGGAATTTTAAATAAAGTGAATCGGCATTTGATTTTTCATAATATGGGATCTGAGAAAACATAGTACCACAATTCAGCACAACCATTTCTTCTATTTTTGGGGCTTTCAGATATGATTTTTCGTTTCCCCTGTTTCATTGGCAGCCATAAACATGTCAATTTTTTTCCAGAACTCAAGTGTCGTACAATTGTTTATTAAGATTATGTAAAGCTAATCCATAACTTTAAATAGTTCATTGATCAGATTTAGCTAATTCCTGTATTAAACTGTTTGGTGAGAATGTTCGTTTTGTGATTCTCCTGCCAACAGCTACTTAAAGTATATCCATATCCAACCACTATTACAGCATTCCAATTCGGCTGTGGGACTCTGATGGTTATTCTAATGTGGACATTTAATCTCTGCGCCCGTCCAAAGTTAACTCGTTCACAGGTACTTGAGAAAATTGTTGCTTCTGATTAAGCATATGCTGTATAAGTTTTATAATTTGGCTCTGATAAATTTCACTTTTCAGTTTGCAGCAATCTTCCCACTGGCTGTGGCACACACTATGGGAAATCTTTTGACCAATGTTAGCCTTGGGAAAGTTAATGTTTCATTCACTCACACAATCAAAGCTATGGAGCCCTTTTTCACTGTCTTATTTGCTTCTCTTTTAATTGGAGAGGTAAGACTTATGTACTGCATTTTGATCATTTAATGTTCTTAACTGAATATGACAAGTCCCTTTGATATATATTCTTCTCGAACTTGACAAAACAAACATTTGATTATATGTTGGCAATCTAAGATAATTAAGTATTGATGGATAAAATTATGCTATGTTGTCAAAGACATTTGACTAAATTTTACCTCTTTGTGCTTACAGAAACCAAGTTTCTGGATAGTTTCTTCTCTTTTACCGATTGTAGGCGGAGTAGCACTAGCATCATTCACCGAGGCTTCTTTTAATTGGTAAACTACTCTTTGTTTGATGCATTGACAAAAATGGTAGACACATTCTCCATAAACATCACTGTGTAACTCTGCTACAAGAACCGAGCAGTTTCTTAAACATATAGATTCACTTCATCTTGGCTATTGCACACTGCTGATGATTCTATCCTGAACCAAACAGGACTGGTTTCTGTAGTGCAATGGCTTCCAATGTGACTAACCAATCGCGTAACGTACTTAGCAAAAAGTTCATGGTCAGGAAAGAGGTACAGAGAAATTAAAAAATATATATATATACTATTCTCTAAATTTAGTCCATAAACAACACTTTGTTCCTCCACAGGAAACTTTGGACAACATCAATCTCTTCTCTGTAATAACCATTATATCTTTTATCCTGTTGGTTCCTGCTGCTATTTTCTTGGAGGGCATCAAGTTTACCCCTTCATACCTGCAATCTGCCGTGAGTAGTACTTCATGCTAAAAGATTTCAACTTCGAATTACCACATCCGGGTTCATCAAAAGAACACATTGAATAAAAATGTTGGTTCTTTAATCTTTGTTTCAGGCAAGTCAAGGTTTAAGCATAAGAGAACTATGCTTGAAATCACTATTGACAGGATTCTGCTTCCATAGTTACCAGCAGGTGATCATATTTTCTTGTAATTTTCAACTATATTAATGCTGAATTTCTTTTTCATATGATAATTAATTTGCAGTTGATTTGTATGAATGATTTTGTTGGGTAGGTTTCGTACATGATATTGCAGATGGTATCACCAGTGACACATTCAGTCGGAAATTGTGTGAAGCGTGTTGTGGTGATTGTCTCCTCTGTTATATTTTTCCAAATACCAGTTTCACCCATTAACTCTCTTGGTAATTAATTAGTTTCTAATTGGTGATTTATTTATGTTTTCACTCTAATGTCAGATTGATTAATGTTTTTGCTACCAACTGTTTTTAATAATAGGAACCGCAGTGGCTCTTGCTGGGGTCTTCTTGTATTCGAGAGCTAAGCGAATGAAGCCAAAGCCAAAGACTGCATAGCTAGTTTGACACTTGTATTCTCTGATTACTGAAAGTTTGTACATTCGATAATTATTTTTAAAAAATATATGTGGTTATATATAATCACAAACCTAGGGGTGGGCATCATTGTATATGTCCATATTTTGATGGTATGTAGGAGATTATTTTTACTATAATATATGATTTGACAATATAATTGATCATAACATAATTAATTCTTGATGTATGATTAAGGCTAATAAAACCATGAATAGTCCCCAAGGGGTGTGGCGTGATAGTAAAGAGCGTGAGATCTATCTTGTAGGTCTTAGGTTTGAACCAAGATGTATGCTCTTTGTAAGAGTTTGGGATAACCGAAGGTTTTACTTAAACCAAAAACTCAATAAGGAGGGGTTTCCCTTGCATCCAAAAAAAAAAAAAAACCATGAATATTTCGGCTGCCATGCATGTCTAATTAGAAAATATTATACAATGATATTGTATAAGCAAGAATTAAAATTATTTAATTAAATTAAAAAAAAAAAGTAAGGTAAATTAAAAACTATTTAATAATTCAGGATTTTAGTGAAGTAAAAGTTTACACGCAACACTTCGAATATCTTTTAGAATAAATTTTAAGTTGTTCTTTTGCTATATTTTTTTGGTCTTCAAATATATGTTCTTGAAACGACTTTCCAACATAATATTATTCTCACTATGTTTCGATTTTAACACATATATACAAAATGATTGATATAAGTGCTGATTAACTCAATAAAAAAATTCAGAATGTTTACAATAATGACATATTTGAAACTCATTACTTCTTAATAAAGCTTTGAATATAGTGAAATTATAGGGGATATTTTATTAACCTCAGAATTCTATATATATATATATACACAGGGGATTATTTTTACAGTAATATACAAGTTATTCCAGTGTATGATTTGATAATTAACATAATTAATTTTAAATCCATGGTTAAAGCTAATAATCAAACCATGTACGTCGGCTGCCACACATCTGATACATTAATTTAAGCTTATATAATACCTTTTTCCAGAGTGTTTGTAAATTAAAATTATATATATAATTTAAGATTTTTTGAAAAGTAAAGTAAATTATTATTTTTTTAATTATTTAGGATTTTAGAAAAGTAAAAGTTTTCACCCAATACCTCGAGGATCTAATTGAAATAAATATAAAGTTGATGCCAGATTTTTTTTTTTATCTTCAAATACAAGAACAAATATATTTTATATATTCTGAAATGACTTCCAACATATATATATAATATCTCACTGTATATCCATTTCAATACATAATGAACAAAATAATTGATGTCAATGGTAATTAACTTAATAAAGGGTTTCAGAATGTTTAAACTTCTTAAAAAAGCTTTAATAGAATAATTTGGCACTTAGAATCTAGTGAAATTGTTTGTTAACCTCGAAATTCTATATATATAATAATATAAATAAACTTGATCATAACAACAACTTCAAACTTTTAATTAAAAAATGGGTTTAAGGGTACATAACCATGCTCAACACAAACAAAAAGCATAACAAACAAACAAACAAACATTACCCCAAGTCACGAAGAAAATGATATATATCTCTACTTGCATCCTCATTTTCCTACCAAATCCCTTTGAAAAAGGATTGAAAAGGAGATCATGCATGGAGACTTTGAGATATTTCATCACATGAAATTTTCTCCAAGCTAGGTCAAATTACTTAGTCTGCAAGCCCTTTATACACCAGCTCCATCATCTCCATTTCCTTTCTCAGCTGATCCTCCTGCGAGAAGCTATCTATTTCCACTGGCATCTCAAACTCATTGTTGCTCTCATCAACCATCGACCCGCAAGTTACCTCATCGAGTATCGACCCAAAGTTGTATCCATCGCATAACATGCTAGCATCAAATGAATACCCCGTGGCTTCATTTTGTTCATAAGCTGCTGGTGCCGGGATTTGCCAATCTGCAGCAGCTGAGTCGAAATCTGAGCTTTCCACCTGATGCAGTTGCGGAGTGGGCATGACGACGTTACTAACCACTTGTTGTCTTTTAGTTTCCTTAATGGGTTTTTTCCCCTTATCCTTTTTGATGAATGAAGTTGGATAAGTGACAGTCTTGATGTAGCTCTGCAAGAGCGTGCTTCTGGGAGTGGAGTCCTTGTTCTTTCTCTTGGAGTGCTGCCTTCTTTTGGTTGCATTCCAATGATTCTTTATAGTATTCTCAGTTCGGCCTGGCAATCTGCGGGCGATCTCCGCCCACCTGTTCCCTAATTGCTTGTGTGATTCAATGAGTATAATATCTTCATCTTCACTCCAGGCTTCTTTCTGCAAATTAACACAACAATTACAAAGTTTTTTATTGAAGTAAGAAGTTAGAACATGCAATATATAAAATTTCGTTATCTCTCGATATAATATCGATAAAATTATGCTTATCAAACCGTGCTCAATATCCTAGCTAGGGATTTTACATGAAATGAAAGGACTATTTATTAGTAATTTAACTATTCTCCATAAAATTATATATATATAAATAATTATGGTATATGAACGTTCACACCAATTAATTAATATAATGATTATAGTGATGAATGTATGTATACATGTAACTTTCTTGGATTATTTGTAGTTTATCTATATTTTTTACCGTTTATCATGCTAACGTGGGTCGAATCAAAAAACCCTGGTCTAACTTAGCACTCGTCGTTATGCATGTCAAGTGAGTTGTCATTCACGTAATGACAAACGTTTAGTAGGTCTAACATTCATATACTTTACAAAATGCGTAAACAAAGAGATTATAACGACAAAAGATCATACGTCATAATTTTTATATTTGACAATGCATATGAATAAAGAAAATAATATTTCTCATAATTAATTTTCATTAATGAATTAAGATATACAATTTAGACATATATACATGTATGCTAATGTATGAATGCTTAATTATATGAAAATTTTCAATCTTATATATATATATATAAATCAATAAATTATATGCTTTATATGTATATGCATGAAATATTGCAATGTTATGATCTATGAATAAATAAGTTGTTTATATCTTTACGATTTTACCAAAGTATTTGTATTTGTATATGTGTATGTATATGTTAATTTGTATATCGATGATGTAGTTATTTTATTTTATGGAAGTAAATTAATAAGGAAAAACCTTGATATCAGGCCTCAAATGGTTGTACCATCTCTCTCTACACTGCTTTCCCACTCTCCCATTCAGCATCTTAGCAATTTGAGACCATTTCTTTGTACCATATTGACCTACAAGCCGTACCAGCATCCTGCAAATGGAGATCTACATCATCAATACGTATTAACTTATATAAACATTACCAAACATGAAACCCTAAGGAGGAAAACAAGCAAGAATAAGATCAACAACATTTCTGAATTCCCTAGCTAAACGATTAAAGATAAAAAAAAAAAACTAAACCAAAATGAAAAAGAATTTAGTTAAATTACTTGTCCTCTTGAGCAGTCCATTGGCCTTTGATTAGGTTGTGTTTCTTCGGAGGTTTGCCACCTCTTCTGGTTTGTACCCTTTTGTACCTCTTCTGATCAACTTTCTGATGATACGTAGCGTTTTGATCACCAGTTATGCACGACACTTCATCTGGTAGCCTTGCAGCGGCTGATCCAAACTCTTGAAATTTGATAGGCTGATAAATCAGAGTTTCCGGCACAGACTGAGCCCAAAACGTGCTTCTTTCAGAGCCATGCAAGAGGCCATTTGCAGCATTTGGTATCAAAGGAGTGCAGTCAACAACATGATCAGCTGAAAAAACGTTTGTATAAACCTCGAAGGGATCGAAACTAGGTTTCGAAACCCCGAAGAAGGGATTTTTTGGCGAACCCTCGATGGTAAATCGGTTAAAACTTTGAGGGTTCATGAGGAAGGAGTCATGATCAAGCTGAAGCTGATGATGAGAGTTGTGAAACAAACCCTTGTTTGAAGAAGAGGATGATGAGTAGTTATCAATGACAGAAGAAAACCCATTTCCAAACTCAGGATTAATACTGAAGGGATTATCAGCAAGAAGGCTTGAAAGAAAGGGGTAATCCTCTCTGAAACTTGAATCGAACTCCATGCAGAAGTAGAGAGAGTAAAGAGAGAGAGAAAATAAAGAAAGAGAGAGAAATAATAGAGAGAGAGCTCAACAAGGAAGGATGGTTTAATGTTTAATTGTTGAGAGTAATGAGAGGGTTAATTTCTATGGGCTTTTTATTACCAAAAATTGAGCAAGCCAATTGTACACGTGGAAGAATTTGAGCCCCTGATGACTTGTCAAACCAACGGTTAATATTTCTAGTTGAATGTGACTTTTAAACTTCCCTGATTTTGTATTTGGCAAGGGCAAAAAAGACCAGTAATCATTAGGTCGTTATAAAACCCTTGTATTTTATGAGAATGCTCCACCGGATATTCGACACGTGGTTGACATGAAGCCCTCTTCGTAACCTTTTAGGGCTTCACTCGTGATTTTGTGCTTTCTATTGGTAAAATATTGTGTAAATCAGGGCCGTTTGAACTCAAATCAGAGGTAATTAAACGGTGAGGGTTATGGATGTGGGGTAGCTTAGCTTATGTTTTGGTGGGGACAGACAGTAAAGGGCATTTAGGCCATAACAGGGGTGTCGTAATTTGGTTCATCAATTGTATGCTTCATTTGTGAGTGAGTAAACAAATTTTAAAGTCTCATTATGTTTTATTAATTCTTGATTAAATGCTAATTTCTTAATTACGAATTACAGTCAAAATAATGGTTTAAATTAACCAATTTTTAGCTCACTCACATTAATGCTAGTATAAATAAATAATTTAAAAAAAAAAAAACATAAATTTGTTTTCTTGAGTCAAAATTGTAAATTCAGATATCTTAAAGTAACAAATATTATTAAATTAATTTGTTTTTTGAATTAAAGGGGTAAAAAGGTAATTACGAACCACGCTGGTTTTGCAACCATAAAATTTGTCCATATTGTAATGAGGGTGAGTCAGGTCTGAAAGTTGGGAAGCTTGTTGGAAGGGAGAGTAAGCATAGCATGTGTGAAAAAAGCATCTTTAATCTGTAACTGAATTATAAATGCATTTCTCATTTGGTTTGTAATTAAATATGAGTATTAATTACCAAATAAATTCTGGTAAAAATTCTGTTAAATCTGGAAATTTTACAGTTACGTTCTTGCTCATCACACTCATAAATTAATTACCATGCATCTATATATCCAAAATCAAATCAATCCTCCTCCCTTTCTTTTTTATTTTATTTTATTTTATTTTGATGTAATATTTTTCATCTTAATTATTTAATAATATTTACTCAAAAGGTAAGTAGAGAATGAGGGAGGGTGGTTAGGATAAGAATCTGGGGTGGGGAATTGGTGCATGCATGGATTCCATTTGTCGGTGAAGTGAGTTCCTAAGCCCTGCATGAAAACCATTTGGTTAATAATTAGTTTGCTTCTTCCTGGATTCTTAGCTTTTTTTATTTATTTATTTCTTAAACTAATTATTAATTATTATGTACTCCAACAAACTTCTGCCCATAACCCAACCAAACGACAACCTTAACCATACATGGCACATTTCAGGACAACAGAGGCAGACTTTAGCTAATACTTAATATTATTAATTAATTATTTTCTCCTCACAAATCTTCTATAATTGCATATATGATCAATGACTAAAATCCACGTATTACCTTCCATTTTTAATTATTATTACAGAAATAAACCTCACTGGTATTACTTTCATAGCTATCATATTATTCTTCAAATTTATTTATTTCATGCGACATGCTGTATAATTGCTCTTAATTAAACTTGCATTCGATCACGTGATCCTTGACTTTGGTCAAAATGTCGTTGCTGACTTGTGCTGGCCGAGGTGGCAAAATTGGGAGACCGCAAACGGTAACGGAACCTGTTGAGGCATTACGGGAAATTCAATTATTTATTGGGACATGAAAAATCAATAAATGCATGTTATGTATATATAATTCTCTTCTCTTTTCGCATTCTGAACCATCAATACGAAGTCATGAATTTTACTTATCAAATATTTCACTCCATTCTTCAGTACCAAATTAAGAATACTACCAACCATCTTTTTAACACACAATTATGGACGTGTTAAATCCATTAAAAAAATTAAAAAAAAAAAAAAAAGTAAAGAAAGGCGCAATACATGCTATTTGTTGACGCTCGTTTTACACTAACGAATTTAAGTACATGAGGATCGCAATAAATTCATGCGTAAAGTTTTTTGGAGTGTTTATATGTTGAATAATAAGCAAATAAATGGAAAAAATATAAATAAAATAAATGGCAAGAGAAATTTTTAGAGTGGTTGGACTCTTATAATTAGCAAGTCCTATGTCCACTATTCTTTATTGAAGTTACAAGGAGAATTGTAGCTCACAAGAAGATAAGCTATAGGCCCCTTTTTTATGCTA
>WYDK02000080.1:4201957-4223823 GCA_009867345.2 Toxicodendron radicans
AGAGAGAGAGAGAGAGAGAGCATTATGAACTATAATAAAATCGACAATACACATAATTCAAAGCAAAGTATACTATGAAAATTAATTTAAACCTCATTCCTGACAATGACTAAGAAAGTCAATGGTCCTATCTTCCAATGCAGCATCAACAGACTGCCCAAGTAAAGCAATTGAATGCAGGATCCAGTAGCAAATCCAAGGTTAGAATGCAGGATCCAGTAGTAAAGCAATTGAATGCAGCATCAACAATCACACACAGAAATAAAAATAAGAATGCATTGTAGCATTTATGTAACTCGTGAACACAACAGAACATCCTTGGGGAAAACGCCAAAAAAGCTCAAATATGTCTTGCATGTTCAAGGATACAAAATTTGTTTTCAAAAGTAAACTTCCACTAATATGGAAGTGTGGATGTTAAAAGAGTTCAATAGTGCATATGGATAAGAAAGTTTTCAAAGACTATTAAATGGAAACTGATCATTCTTTTCACTGCCACTCTACACTACTTGAAACCATTTCATTCATTAACCATGCAGTTTTACTGGCCAAATGGGTTGTTCGTTTAAAGACTATTCATTTGAGTTTTAGTGTCTGTTTATGTGTCTCTGTGATGTAGTGTTAGAAGATGCAAGTTCCCATTCCTATTAAAAACCTTTAAACAATATTTCAGAGTTGAACAACCAGCCTCCTCTTGGCAATTTTGAAGAGAAAAGGAAAAGAAAAAACTAATTTTAAAGCAATACTCAGGATGTCTTGTCTCTTTCTCTTGCTCTCTCTAAGAATCCATAGGGAGTCTTTAAGTATCTAAACCATCTACTCAACTACAAGGAATATACCTCAATATACAAGAACTTAATATTGGATGAACTAAATGTATATATAACTCTTATTTTACATAACTTCAACTGAATCCTCAGCTTAAACATGAGTTATGAACACCTGAAACAGTATAGCCATGGTACAGTTCAATTGCCCGGTTTAACCACAGGTTAATTTGTATGACTGTGTTTCTCCCACTGAAACTGAATTTGTCTATCTAATATAACATGAAAATGGATTCCCTGAGATGTGAGTTTTCTTACACCAAAAAACACAAATTAAAACCATATTACAAAATTTCAGTAGTGAGGCTACTACTTTCTTATATTTGTCTATGGATATCATTAATAGAAATAATTAGATTATGTAAATTCATACAATGCACATTGTGTCACTGTGTCTTAAAACATTATATCCTTCCAAATATGATCAAGGTAGCCACCTTCTATTACCAATCCAACATACAAATATACTATTATTGATTAGGCAATGCTCTCTTAGGGTCGGTCCATTTCACTCTTAATCGGTTTTTAAGGGAGTCCACTTTAGCGGTTCATTCAATCTGATTGGTTTTTAAGAGAGTCCACTTTGGCAATCCAAGTAACCCTTGCTACTATTAGGAAACAACTTTTTCCCACCCAAGGTTTGTCTTAATGACACTTTCCCACCCAAAAAGTTTCAAAATATTAATTTTTTTCCTAAAGTTTATATTTCGTTACTACTCAAAGCCGTTTCCGGTGGCA
This sequence comes from Toxicodendron radicans, assembly GCA_009867345.2. Classification (NCBI taxonomy): domain Eukaryota; kingdom Viridiplantae; phylum Streptophyta; class Magnoliopsida; order Sapindales; family Anacardiaceae; genus Toxicodendron; species Toxicodendron radicans. The sequence continues at coordinate 4,203,523 of WYDK02000080.1, forward strand.
AAAATTATCTATGTCATCACCATTTGAACCTCCAGTCTCCTCTTTACAAAACTCTTCCCACTCTAACACTTAATTTCTTGTCAATTATCGGTCACTGCAAAGTTAAAGTTTTTTATTCTTAGTTGATTTTTAGTTAATTCCGATAGCGAATATTCAACTGGTCACCACTATTCGATTCATCGGTCTCTATTCTACAAAACCCCTTTTATTTTAGCTCCTGGTAACTTGTCGAATGCCGACTAAAAAAATGGAGTGTATTTTTTGTATTAACGGAATATAAACTTTGGGTAAGAAAGTGATATTTTGAAACTTTATGGTGAAAAAGTGTCATTAAGAGAAACCTTGAGTGGGAAAAAAGTTGTTTACTCTTGCTACTATCTTGGCCACAACTCATCATTTTGTCGATATTGGGGCCTCAACACTCCAACACTATCCTAGTCTCAACTCAAAACATTTGGTCGATTTTGGGGGCCTATACCCCCTTACACCATCTTTGGCCGCAACTCATTATTTGATCGATTTTATGTGCAGGCTCTCAAAATTGATCAAATGAAAACTTACATTTGTTCTAATATCGAGTAAAATTAGGTTTATAATCATTTTTGACAATAATCTCTCACAAATAACTCATCCAATAACTTACATCACAGTTCACATCACATCAAAAGTACTAAAAAAAAAAAACTAAACCCTTAGATTAACCCATTAAGAGATTGTTGTCAAACTAGTTTTATTCTCTAATATCACTTGTCACAAGTCGAATCTCTATTAACTGCTTAAAAATTAACCTATTAAGTGATGTTTATGTCTATTCAATGTCTAACATAACAATATATACTATTATTAGCGAACAAAATATTATATAGTTATACCTTTTGAGTGTGTCGTAACCTAGTATTATTGAATATTATATTTATATACCATTATCTTTATGAAAATATTGAGATGGCTTATTTTTGTTAATTTAAATAAATCTGTTTTCTAAATTGTTACTATTTTTTTCATTTAATTTTTATGGATCAGTAATTTTGTTTAAACCTTTAAGCACGGCAGAGTGGTGATTGACTGATTGTTGATCGGATGGTATTCAAACCACTAGAAATTATAAGAACGGGATTTTGTCACGTGAGTTGGAGACGGAGAAAAACGACAAGGCATATAGAGAAGAAGATGAGAGATTGAAGAGAGTAAGAATTAAATTCAACACAAAATAGAAATCTAAGTGGAGAAGGCAGATTTGAGCAAAGCAGACAATAATTAGGATTGAGCGACAAAGTTGTATTGGTGGATACTATATTATATAAAATGATGATGAAAGTTGACCCGCACGCCGCACCATATACTTGATATCTATATTTTAAAACCAGCCGCCAGGCCCGCCACCGCGTTGCATAAATATGTAGTCCAATCTCAAAAAAAAAAAAAAAAAAACCTTAAATTTAACCTTCACCAGACCAAGAAATTATCCGGACCAATAAATTTATACGGGGTAGTCTTTATTTGAAGAATTCCGGACTGGGTAAAGTTATATGAAAGTAATATTGGAGGGCCGCTGCATCCTTATAATTTTATTTTATTTTTTTGTTAAGAGGGGTGTTTTGAGTCAATTTATGCGTAAGGAGTATTATCTTCAATGATAACATCTGATAAGATTTGAACTTGAGACCAAAGAGAGAGCAAACCTTTTTTACTTCAAGTCTCTTATTACTTGATCACTAATTAATGATTTCTATCGTTATAATTCTTATGTTAAATTGTTGTTTATATTTGAACTTTTGAAGGGTCTAGGAATCGTGACAACATTGTGATCACTATTTTCCGTAGTCGATTATAACACGTGTTTGTGATATGTCGGAAAAGTTGGCTCAATTAGGCCTAACGAAAAAATCTTAATTTATTACTAAAATAAATTTAAAACTATTGGTAAAATGAATAATTAAATATTTATTATTTGTTATAATTTATAATCATATTGTCTAAATAATAATTTATAATCATGTTGTCTAAATAATATTTGAAAAGGAAAAAAAATATGATGATTATTTTTTATTTTAAATCATTCTAACAGCTAGTAATTAACTCAATATTATTGATGGATCCTTACTTTATATATGTGACCCCTGTAATAACCTATAATTCCACTAATTATTCTTTCATTTATTTGTATTTTGTATTTTATACCCTGAATCTTTATAAGATAATTAAAATTGTAAAATTTATATGAATAATATTATATTTATAAAGAGATCTTAAAAAAAAATTTATAAAAAACTAACATAAAAATTATATTGATTATATTCACCTTTTCATTCTTTCACATAAATTTATATTCCATGTCTGCATTCGTGTAACATTATTGAATTTATATTATTTTGAAATAGAAAAGATGCTTAAACAGTGAGTCAAATAATGCACACAAAAATGCAACCCCCTAAATATGCATGTGATTTCTGGATAAAGATTAATAACGACACTTTATCTGAATATCCATTTAAATATTATAATAAATAAATAAATAGTGTGATACTCAAGGTGAGATGGAACGGAGAGGAAGAAATTGAAATTCGCCAACGTGAGAGAAACAAATTGGAATTCGCCACGTAAAGCTGGTAGGTGTCGGTTCCCACTCCCACTAATGGATAGAAGCGAGTGCATGGGCCCCTCCCTCTCAGCATTTTTTCGACAGCTTAATGCATGGCGATTACAATCGCGTAATTTGAATGTAAGATATACGCACCAATCACATCTCTTTCAATCCAGAAACGACACGACGGGAAACAACAATAATTATACAAGTTTGCTCTTCTTTTTATACTTACTAAAAAGAGTAAGAAAAAATGTTCTCTTCTCTCCTTGACAGTAAGGCAAAATTAATCATTTCTCTCTGTAGTGTTATCATTATATAAGCACAAGAGTGACAGAGCAGAGATCAGATAAAATTATTTCAAACCTAAAGAGAAATCAGATATGGCCATGAAGCGTATAGCTACTTCTGCGATCAATACTGTAGCTTCTTCGCCAACGGTTTTCACCAGACAAGCGCATGTAAGCAATTCGTTTTATTTCGTATAAAATTTAGTCTCGTCTGTATGGTTTTTTTCTTTTTCCTTTTAACTGTCGGTGATCGGATTGTGAGTCGTCGTTTTGAGGGGAAAAGAGAATGTAAATTTTGCCTTCCTCGAAGTGGTGGATAATGATGATGTGTCAAGCCAAGGGCCTACAGGTGGGTGGATTTGGCACAATTGCATGTGGAAACTGGAAAGTGTGACTTTCACTTGAGTGACACTGTACGTGTCGATCTCATGTGGCTGATCACACTAAATCAGTTGATTCTGGAAAATTTTATTTATCTCCCTGAGGTTTTGCAAAATTTCAGGGGTTCAAACTTCAAAGACCAGTTCTAGCAGACGGAAGTTTTTGATAAATTTAATGAATTTCAGCCTCAGGGGAGGATTATGAAGAATAGAAGAAACTAACTGGATCGTTCTGTATTTTAACCGATTTTGATCGGAAGTTGATGAAAGTTTCCCCTGAATTTCATTGCAGTTTTTGTGACTATATAATCGCAACATGCTATTGATTCTTGTTTCTACAGTAGGATGATTGCCTGAAATGATTTTCGAGTTAATTTGAGTTGTTAAGATGTGAAATTCAGACTAATGCAACAATTTAACATAGCTGGTGTTGTGTAGCATGGTAGTTTAAACTATCTAGATGCCACCTATTGCACCATTTGCTAAGTTGTTCACCGCTAAAAGTGATGAATTAATGATCATATATACTAGTCCGATTAAGTTGTATGTTTTTGCAAGCCTTCATTATTAAAGTTTAGAATCTGGTGTTTCTTCATTATTTGTTGTCTCTTTTTGTATTCAGCTCAAAACATGGCTAATTTGATGTATTCATGGAAACTAATGATACATTTAGAAGAGCCTTCTTCACAAATTAAGAGAGGTACTGAAAGACTGTACCAGTTTAATTTATGAGATAATGAACAATGGCAGATTAATTGCATAACTAGCATGACTTGAATTAGAAGTGGAAGAAATTGCTGATATGAGATTTTGATATATGCTGGAGCTGGACCCCTATTACATTTAAGTGATTAATTCATTGTCCTTGCATTTCTTCTATTATGGTTTGTTTAATCAAGTTTCCCATATTTGATTGCAAACAGGCTTCTTCTGGAAGCAAGAAGATTGTCGGGGTGTTTTACAAGGCCGATGAATATGCTTCAAAGAATCCTAACTTTTTGGGTTGTACGGAGAATGCTTTGGGCATTCGTAACTGGCTGGAATCGCAAGGTCATCAGTATATTGTCACCGATGACAAAGAAGGACCAAACTGTGGTTAGTATGTTGACTTGAAGTACCATTAAGCAAAATGAAAGTAAACATCATAATTTTAAAAAATGTGAATAAACTTGTATAGAGATGCCACCATGCTATGCAATTCATATAAGGTTTTCCTATCATTCTGTTCTTTGAGCAACTATTGAGGTTGATTGGCTGACCAGAAGACCTCATTTAAATTCATGAATTCAATCTCTGGAGTAAATCATTCAAATATTAATATCACTTCTTGATGTTTTATATAAGAACTATAATTCCTTGGATAACTTGAAGCATACTGATTGGTGATTTCCTTATGTAGTCAAGTAGTTGATATGTGAAAGTTTCCCTGCAAAATTTATTGATATTCATTTTTGTGGTTTTGTTGCAGAACTCGAGAAACATCTTCCTGATACGCATGTCCTCATATCAACCCCATTCCACCCTGCCTATGTTACAGCAGAAAGGATCAAGAAAGCCAAAAATTTGCAACTTCTTCTCACTGCTGGAATTGGTTCTGATCATATTGATTTGCAAGCTGCTGCTGCTGCCGGTTTAACTGTTGCAGAGGTCACCGGAAGCAATGTAGTCTCAGTCGCAGAAGATGAGCTCATGAGAATCCTTATTCTTCTCCGTAATTTCGTACCTGGATACCATCAAATTATCAATGGGGAATGGAATGTTGCAGGTGTTTCTCATAGATCTTACGATCTTGAAGGGAAGACAGTGGGAACTGTTGGTTGTGGGCGTATTGGCAGGCTTTTACTCCAACGGTTGAAACCTTTTAATTGTACTCTCCTCTATCATGACCGGTTGAAAATGGATCCAGAATTGGAGAAACAGACTGGGGCAACATTTGAGGAGGATGTTGACAGAATGCTTCCCAAATGCGATGTAATTGTCATCAACTTGCCTCTTACTGAGAAAACAAGGTATAATTGATATTTCAAGTTTGATTTCCTCAAACTTTGCTTTTTCAAATGTCTTTTGTTTACTTTTTTTTTGTGTGTGTAAATAAATAAATAAAACTAAATTGAATCTTAACTAATCTTTGAGTGCTAGATTGGCATACTTTATTAAGGTTGTTCACTGCCACTTTGGAACTTAAATTTCTTGAACTTACTTCTTTGCAGATGATTATATATTGGTTGAGGAGCTCGATTATATGATAGACAATAACAAATATTGTTTTCTAATTAAATATAGCATATTTATTCTTTTGATCAATCAGTTTTTATGCTATGTCCAACATTTCCATTTTGTCGCAGAGGAATGTTTGACAAAAATAGGATCGCGAAGTTGAAGAAGGGAGTCATGATTGTTAACAATGCTCGAGGAGCTATCATGGATACTCAAGCAGTTGTTGACGCATGCTCAAGTGGGCACATTGGAGGTAATTTATATAAGTTAGTTAATGTCATTTGTGAAGCTCGTGTGCTACATATAAGATATTGCATCCTATTTATTTTCTTTTATCTTTTTTTTTTTTCCATCAAAAGGTATTTACTAAAAAGAAGGCCTGCCACTCCTCTCTTTATCTAATGGATTTCTTTTCGACCACAATTTTAGGTTATAGTGGTGATGTCTGGAATCCGCAGCCAGCTCCAAAGGACCACCCTTGGCGTCACATGCCATATCACGCTATGACTCCTCATATTTCGGGTACAACTATCGATGCACAGGTATATTATTTATCAAAGTTTCCATTTCACTGGTATGAATGGGTATTGATATAAAAAATCAGACTTAAAATATTTTATAAATCTCTCATTCTGATGTGCCAGTTTTGACATACAAGGTTAAACTTTCACCTAGTTACAAGTTTTACTTATTATAGCTCTTATATTCCCATATTAAAAGAATGTCAGTTTATGTCATAACTCATTTATACGGTGTCAATATCCAGAGGTGAAGTATATACTTCTCATCTCTTTTGTTCTTACCGAACATGCTTCTCTGTTTCATTTTCGGCTCACAAGTGAAATCATGTGAAATTTTACAGTTGCGATATGCTGCCGGAACTAAGGATATGCTTGAGAGGTACTTCAAGGGACAAGAATTTCCTGAACAAAATTACATAGTCAAGGCAGGCGAACTGGCACCCCAGTACCGATAAGTCCATGCTTCTCACTTATGCAGCATCTGAAGGTTTAGCATTGGCAATGCTGTTCTTTCTATCAGCAAGCTCCCTGTGAAATAATGTGCCTCTTCAGATGTCTTTTCTTTCGTTCTTCAAGTAATAAACCTTCGTAATATCAGAACTTTGTGATACTTGCTCGTTGAACTTAATGATCTATGAATGAAATAACCACCGAATTTGGCATTAGAGATGAGTAAATTTTTCAAAATATAATTATTGTTGATCTCCCTTGTAATTTTGGTTAATGTCGTCACATATTTTATGAACAATAAATTAGGTAATGTGATGAAGTTTTAATTAAGATTTCCTTGATTTTAATCAAATCAACATCGGCCAATCAATCCTTACAATAGCCTTGCATCAAAGAGCCTTGCATCAAAGAGCAATACTAATATCTTATTCAATTTAATTTTCAGCCTGCTTATTAATTTCTTTAAAAAAATAAAAGAAAAGAAAAAATAAGAAAACGTCTTCAGTAGGCAATTGCTTTGTTCTTTCTTTTTACTAACACCAAAAACTATTCAAATGTTGTGATTAGTACTTGATTGATTCAAGTGTCTCTATTTTGTTGAAGAAATTGAAGGTCCTTCATTTGAAGTTTTACAGCTGCTTCTGGTAGAGGTTTCGGCTCAGGGAAACTGTTCTCATCGCTGCCTTCGGCTACTTTCCTTGCCTTGTCCTTCACAATTCTCTCTATCTCCGCCTCCTTAACTGATGGGAAAACAGCACTAAGCATAATGATTAGAAGTCTCTCGTCCTCCTCTTCTATGCCTTCCTTCCCGAAGCAACAAACATATACCGCTTCAAGAGCCTTCTCAGCACGAACCACCATTGGGATATTTGGGGTAGCAGCATTTAATTTAGCTCGTCTCTGTACAGCATTTAAATCAGAATTTAGATCATTATGCATAGACATTGTCATACTTTTAGCTAGTAAGATATTGACAGTTAATGCTGAGATGCTGAAGTTAGCCTATAACATTTAGTTTAAATCTAGAAAGTCTTCTAGGTACCAATTAGTATTGAGAGTTGAGACTATAACATGGATGAAAATCAAACAAAAGCTTCATGATACAATTTTTTTAATGACAGCCTTTTGAGAAACATTTCTACAAGTTTGCGTTTCAGATCTAGGCTTTATGTAATAATATGAAGAGATGCTACAAACTAATATTTTTATAGTCAAATACTGGCTTTAAGATACTCTCCAACTGATAGGCTCTCCAGTAGGGCTACTAAGTTTTCAATCTGAAGCAGCTATATCTGTGAAGCTGAATAATCTCCATATTTAGCTTTCAAAAGGTAATCTTTCACTTAAGTAGCTTATGAGAATGAAAAATAAAATAGCATAGATAGAATGGTTAAGTATCCCGACGACAGTAATGTGAGAAAGATTTGGTTACAAGACTTCCTATATAACTAGGAGACACCTTTACTAGATAAAGCTGCTAGTACCCAAAAAATGGTTAAAGATATGTTAATCATATAGAAGTGGTTATACTGTTACCTCTTTTAACATCAGTAGAACATAAGATAGAGAAAAGGTGTTTGTTCTCTTGGATGGAATATGTATCCAAACAATATACAGACAGAATAAGTTTTTAACATCCAACTATCCTCTGCCATGGACATCTCTAATTAGTTGAAAAAATTCTCAGAGAAATGCTAAATATGGAAAAAAAAAACCTTTTTTTTGGGGGTTTTTCAGAATGAAACTTCATTAGTTCATGGCTTGCTCAATTTCCTTTTGATTGTTAGTAATCATCGTTTCATCTTGATACATGCCTAACAATATGCCTGGAGGATATGGCTAGGGCTAGCTGTATTTCATTCCCTAGCCAAAACTAGCTACTAGTCCCCCACCTCCGATGTCTTGTTTCTCCAATGTACTTATTCTGAACAATCAGTGTTAAAAAACTTGTGCACCCTTCTGCCCCGTGTATACTCGCAATGATATGCAGACCTAAAAGAATCATGATGATATGCAGACACAAATTGTCCTTTCCATGATTCATTGTTATGAGTTTACTGAAACTCGGACATCCATCCCATGCTATCTACAGGAATGCAGCCGACCAAAAAGAAAGAATAACCATTTGCTTGGTTTGGGTAGTGATTGAAAGTCTTGAGAAATACTAAATCTTTTTTTCACATCAATACAACAAAATTTAGAGTTTTGAGGAACAACTTTCTTAATCCACTTAACACCAGACAAAGCCTATCACTTTGAATCTCTCCCACCAGACATGAGCACGGAAAAAGTTGTTATGTTAAACAATAGTGAGTATATAAATGAGTTTTTGAACTAACCAATTAGCCAGTATTAATGAACATTACTTGACGGGGTGCCAGCAAGTGGCTTTTGAACTAACTAGTGCTCAGTATTCCTAACTAAAAGAAGATCAAAACTGGGTATCTCATCAAACAAAATTTCTTCAAATGAACCCAATTCAAGCCTAAACTCTTTGACGACTGGAATTAAAAATGTTGGACAAACAATGTATATTAAGTAGGATATAAGAGATTAACCAACCTCTTTGGCCTCATTCATCAAGGCAATGAAATTCTGCTCTTCAAATTCGACATCATTCGAAATACGAAGCCTTGACGCCCCCTCAAAAATGTCCTCAGATTTGAGTAGACCAGCACCAACAGCAGCTACCCAACAGCACATCAAAACATACAAAGGATCTCCCGCCTACCCAAAACCAAGACCCAACTCAATAACTTGATTCATAATCCATGCACTCAATTTACAACCAATTACCCAGAAATCAAAAAATCAAAAACTATCAAACATAAATAACCAAAATGAAAAAAAAGAAAACTTAAAGCACAAGTACCCGTCCATGCCGTTCTTGGAAGTCATAGAAAGCTTTAGAATCATTGATGCCACATTTATTCCCAACCCTTCTTCGAAACTCAGCAAAATCAATAGTATCACTACCAACACCACCTTCATCACTGAGAATTCTAGCTACAAGGCCAATAAGCGGCAGTGAACCAATGACTTTGTTTGCATAACTAGAGAGAGAGTTCTGGTTCTCGTAGTAAGCTTTTACAGATAACACCCCATACGAGGAGGAATTCGCAACTTTACTCGACGTGGGGTTGGTTTGAATGGGGCGGAAAACATGAAGCGAAGATGAAATTTGATTGCAAGAAGATAGACTCGTTACGGTTAAGGATGTCACAACCATGGTGGTTGTGAAAATATTGGAAGTTAATTTCGTTGGTTTTTGTAATTAACTTATCTTTTTTGGCCTCTCGTTTATATACGTTATCCAGTGAAGTGAGTTTGTGTTTGTGTGTAGTTAGGTGTACGCTAAGAATGGTATGCAGCGTTTTGATCAAACATTCATGTATACGAATGTAATTTGGGCTCATTCAAAGAAAATGTATTTGGGCCAATCTCACTCCAAGCCCAACACAATACTTAATTTGGACTACATCCATTTAGTACCGCTGAGGCTGAGTTATCCGAAATTAAATGTTGTCCTATCTAACCACCTCTCCTGCCGTTAGTTTTTCCGTCAAACCTAACATTTGACAGATTTTGACCACTAAGTAAAAATATCACCCTTAAAAATAAGCTTTTTTAAAAATTCAAAAGCCAAACATAAAATAAAAAAAAAAATCTTAAAATTATATTAAATTCATAAAAAAAATTTCAGGCCCTAGGGAGGGGTGAATAAACCCCATGGCCGTCTTCAGAACATTTGTGACTCTATGCAAGAGTTACTTTGGGGGTTTTCTAATAATATAAACATATATTAAAAAAATTATTTCAAATTTATTTTTCTTAACTTTTGAAATGCAAAATCACTAATTAAATTTTTGTATTCAAGTTTAGAAATGAAATCTTTTTCAATTGATAATATAGTCAAATTACCTAATCTTTCTTGTGACATGATTGAACACAAATAATATTTTATTAACTTTAATTTTAAAAAACTTTTTTTTGCTGAAGCGACAGTAACATGAATTGTTAACAGTATTCTATAAACTATCCATGCATTTAGAAAAGAATTCACCTTTTTTTTTTATAAAATCTAGTATCTCAAGTGATATTTTAATTTCTACGTTTATAATTTTTTTTAAAACTTTTAATTATGAATATAAATCTAAACCATCGATATCAAAGAGCATGTCATGTTTTGAAAAATTTTCAAGATTTAAACATTTTTTTTTTCAAATTATTATCATCAAGCAATTTTAACTTTTCTATATTTATAAAGAAAACCAAAATTATCACTATATATTTCAAATTGTTCAAATATATTTTTATGTGAGAAAATGACACGATCAACTAAATATGTGAAATAATTTATTCTAAAAGATTATTCAGCAGACAATTTGATCTCTTCGTTTTCATTCTGGTCAAATTGTTTTTTTTTTCACGAAAATTTGGTTCTATATCTATTTGCTTTGCAATCTCTTTAGCAGAAATCATAAAAGATGTAAACTTATTTACTCCATATTTTTCAAAAAAAAATGAAACAAAACCTTTTAACTGGTTTATTGCAACAACAATGTTTATATTTTTAGATTGTAAATATTTAATAACCGTATTAACAGCAAATAACATTTTCATACCAAATAATCACGCTTAATAAAAATTCAAAATTTTCAATCTCATATGTTATTAAAGAAATAACTTTACTTTTTGTTTTAGGATCTTCACTAGTTTCTAAAAATAGCACCGACAATTTGGGAGAGAGAGGAGATTGTATTAAACATTTGAGATATTGCAGCATGTGTTTCAACGGAAAAATATCGTCAGCAATTTGGATTTGAGAGAGATAGAAGAAGGTTAGATTTAATTAGAAATTAAATTATATAATGGTGATATTTTTGTATATATATGTAAAAGTTTATAATAAATTTGGGCTTTTTTTTTCCTTAGGTCGACATGGATAGAAAATTATACAAAAATTATAAATATATTTAAAAAAACTTATAATAAATTTGACCCCTTTTTTGTTTTATTTTTTTGGAGACCTAGGTAAGTGCCTCACTCACTTGCCTAGTGGTTGAGTTGGGCTTGTCGAGCCCAAGTTGGTCCTTGCTCCAAGCCCTGGCCTAGTTAAATTTATAATGGTTTGATTGTTGGACCGACCCTAGGCCTGTATAGGACCGATCCCTATACAGGTCAAGCTTAGGCCTGTGACCAGTCCGAACCCTCACAAAAGTGACGAGCCCAAGACCAGTCCCAAAATTGGAATCAAGGCCCAGACCCGTTTGCCCACCTCTAAAAAAATTAAAGAAGCAAAAGCTCATAATAAATTTTAGAAAAATTAACCAGAAATCTACCAAGTTAAAAAAACTCCTCAGATTTATTTTTGTTGGTTTTTTTAAATTGTTTTAATTTTTCTTATGTTTTAAATGATTTTATTGATTTTTCATTCTAAGTTAAATTTTTTGAAAACTTCAAATATTCTTAATTTTATGGGAATTTATTTTTAAGGGTGATTTAGTCATTAAATAAGTCAAAATTGATCAAAAGTTAATTTTGACGGAAAAAACTAATGGCGGAGAAGATAGTTGGAATTAGGGGTGAAAAATCAAGCCGAGCCGCTCGAGCTCGAATATTTATTCGAATCGAGTTCGATCATTGTACAACTCGACTTGAAAAGCTAAAAAAATTCAATTAAAACTAGATTATGCGAGCCCGAATTCGAACTCGAATTCTAATTTTAAGTACCTAGTTTGAGTTCGAGCTTGATTCCTTAGACTCGATTAGGCTCGATTTAAATTCAAATTCGATACTATAATAATCGAATCCAATTAAGAGTAGTTAAATACTCCACTCGACTCGACTCGACTCGATTCGATTTCAACCCTACTTGGAATTGGATAATTGGGGGATATCAGAGGGAACATATTTAATTTTGAATAACACAAGAGGTACTAAATTCAAGGAATTTTGACTTTACAGTATCCCAGTAAACGTGGGGAATAAAAACTGACGCAAGGATTCGAACTCAAAATTCTCCATTCTCTTCACTCCAAAAATCCACTAGAAATGGGCTCCATCGGCAACGAAGACCTCTCTCTCTCCCCGTGTCGCACCAATATTGCTTCCTCCCAAGATCTCAGATTCTCCAAGCACGTGCACGACAATGTCCACGGCAACATTTATCTCGACCCGGTGATATATTTTTTTTCTTTTGGTTCTGCAGAAAATCGAATTAAAGGATAGTGTACTTTATTTTGTAGTTACTGATTCTTTGTATTGTTGCAGCTGGCTTTAAAGTTTATTGATACCGAGCAGTTCCAAAGGAAAGTTTATTCTTTTTTGTTTGTTTATTTATTTATTTATTGTTATGTTGTTAATAGCTTTAATTTGTTTTTCACATTACAGGCTCCGTGACCTGAAGCAGCTGGGTGAGTTTTTCTGCCTTTTTACTTTTTATAGCGGATTTTGTAATAATTATGTGACTGGAATTTTTCATGTATTGTTGAGTTTTATGCAAATGTTTGTGGGAATATATGTATAATTAACTCATAATTTTTTTTGGAATTTCTAAAAATAGGGCTTGTGTTTGGGACCTCAGTTTTGCTTGATATCACAAGACCTCCTTTGGGTTAAAATTTTGTCACTTAGTTTTGCCCTTTCAAAAAATCTCAGTTGTGGGAACTTTAGCTCAATGTTTGGATGGTAATTTTAGTCCTATTGTTAGATACTTATACAATCAACATTTAAACGTTGCATATTTTTATTTTTAATTTTTGCTTGTTATAGTAGGAAGACTATTCTTGAATCAAGGTTTTCTTATTTAACCATGTTGGGTTCAATACTGTGGCAAGTTATTCACTGAAGTTCCTCTTCAGGAAAAGTATTTGTTAAGAAGATAATTTTGCCTTTGCTAGGTATGACACACATGGTTTATCCAGGAGCCGTGCATTCCAGGTTTGAACATTCTCTTGGTGTATACTGGCTTGCCGGTGAATCTGTTCAGAAGCTCAAGAAGTATCAAGTATGGAATTGTTCTTCATGTTTTCTGATTATTTGTAATTATGTTATGTAAACCATCTCAAGACCTTTTATGTGAGTGGTCCAATTTTTGTAGGGTTTGGAGCTTGGTATTGATGCCTTTGACATTCAAACAGTGAAACTTGCTGGTACTCAATTGCGTTTCCCATGAGTCTCTCTTCGTAGGCGACTGGTTCCTTACATTAATTGTTGTTTAAATCTGTAGGACTTTTACATGATGTGGGCCATGGGCCTTTTAGTCACTTATTCGAACGCGAGTTTCTTCCCCGTGTTCATAGCGGCTCAAAATGGTATAGTATACATTATTTTACAGGATACATTTATTTTTCCTTTTCTGCAGCTAATAACAACATCAGAATTTCATTAATGATTTATCCTTTTGATTGAAAGTACTATATGTTATCAAGAAACCATGTTTTGTTTTTGTATTTAAGCACCAAGCGATCTCATATATGTTTCTGTCAGTATCATATGGATAGATTTGTCTGTGTGTTCCTCTATCTCTACCTCTCCTACCCAAGTGCTTCTTAGACAGAATTCTCTTGTTTTTATGTGATGCTTGTACTTTTTAGGTCTCATGAGCAAATGTCATTGAAGATGGTTGATTATATTGTAGACGAGCACCATATTGATGTTGACTCTGGAATGATTAAAAAAGTAAAGGTAAAGTCATCTTACTTGGAATCCTCTGTTTCCACCTTTTTTTCTTAAAAAATAAAAAAAACTTTAAAGGGGTATATGTCAGTTTGAGGCATTACGAGAATAAATCTATATTGACTTTATGTCTTTGGAAATAAAGTCTTTGCAAGGTGTGCTCTTAGCAAGTGAATCAGAAGGCTGTTCATTCTCTTCTGTGGTATTGATAGAAACCTGGAAGTATCACAGCCTACTAATCATGTGTATCAGAGGAAGAAGGAGAGGGTACTTAGTATGAGGGTATTAGGGTAAATGTGCATGGGGAAGTTTATTAGGCTACGTTGCATAGGCAATGCGAAGGGTGTGGTTTGGGAGTATAAGTTTAGGTGGTTTCTTCGAGGGGCTAGAACCTCCAACCAATTCCCTACTGAAATCTTCCTTACTCCTTTCCAGAAACCACCTAAACTTATACTCCCAAATCACACCCTTCGCATTGCCTATGCCACGTAGCCTAACAAACTTCCCCATGCACATTTACCCTAATACCCTCATACTAAGTACCCCTCTCCTTCTTCCTCTGATACACATGATTAGTAGGCTGTGATACTTCCAGGTTTCTATCAGGTATAAGAAAATATTGAATTGTAGAACTGAAGTTTAAGCAATGCCATGAACACAATGTTGAAGTGGGCTCTAGTCTTTATACATAATGAGTAATTTACAGATTCATTTTTGGTCATTTGTTTTTTTTATTGTGGCAGGAGATGATTGTAGCTAGCTCAGAGTTTGCACTTCCCAAAGTAAGATCTGTTTAAATTTTCCATTTACTTCTTATACTGTTTTTTATATGGAAAATTTGTCATGCTCATACACTAAGTTTAATCTCATATGAAGTTGTGTTATTTTTTTTGTTGTTGTGCTGCTTGCCAACCTTATACTAGCCCGTAATTTGTAGGGCACAAGGGAGAAGCGTTTCTTGTATGATATTGTTGCAAATGGTCGAAATGGCATTGATGTGGACAAGTGAGATTTAGTAATTTATTCATCTCACATTATATCTGAAGTTTCAGCAAGTACTTGTTTTATTTCAAATTTTTTATGCTTTGGCTATAATTTTGATATTTAGGTTTGATTACATTGTCCGAGACTGCAGAGCTTGTGGCGTGGGGTGCAACTTTGAGTTTCAGAGGTTAATATTAAATTCTGGTTAATTTTATTTGTTGTTGGTGCCTTCAGGTTACTCTTATAACAAGTGTAGTAACTGCCTCTGTCCCTCTGAAGTAAATTGCGGAACTTATTGTCAGCATGGTACAATTTTCATCTCTTGCAGGTTAATGGAGATTATGCGGGTTTTAGATGATGAGATTTGCTATCGTGCCAAGGACTGTCAGTAGCTTCTGTTTAATTTCATTGTCATAGCTATATGTGATTTTATTATTTCCCACTAAAATATTGGGTAATCTTGCTAGATCTAACCGTCCACAAGTTATTTTACACTCGTGCTGATCTGTATAGAACTGTATATACACATCCAAAAGTTAAGGTATGAAACATAATTGTTTATTCTATTTCAGAGAAAGGTCTACATCTGCTTGTTATGTTGTTCATTTATTGTTTTTGTCTATTTTTTACTTTTTTTTCAATAATTTTTTTATCAGTGGCCTTTACAGTAAGTAGTATTGAACTTTCCTTAATGTGCTACTATTTTATTGCAGGCAATTGAGCTTATGATAGTAGATGCCCTGTTGAAAGCAAATAGCTTTCTAGAAATTTCTTCTGCCGTTGAAGATCCTTCTGATTACTGGAAGGTTTACAGAGCTGAACTATATTTTTGATTTACAGATTTTAGTTCCTGAATGTATGAAATTCTATATTAATATTGGTTCTTGACAATTCAGTTGGATGACACAATAATCAAATCAATTGAGATTGCTCCAGACCAAGAACTCAAGGAATCAAGGGATCTGATTTTACGCATCCGCAGAAGAAACTTGTACCAGGTATTGAAGCTTTGTTATTATTCTGTTTTTTCTGTTTAGTAATATCACATGGAACGAATTGTAACACGTAGATAGGTTCCTGTGCTTTGATAATGCGCTCAATGTTAGTGGACCTCTTATTTTGAAATTATATGTTGAAGCTTATGATATTAATTTGTCTCTGCTGTTCCAGTTTTGTAATGAGTATACTGTTCCAAAGGACAAACTAGAACATTTCAAGGATGTCACCGCGCAAGATATTGTTTGTTCCCAGGTATATATGCAATGCATATTGTATGCATTTTGACATGTATACTTACGTATTTGTTCTTTGCAGATCAAGCCAAGCAGAGTTTCTTATATTTATTGTTTCAAAATTTTATTTTGCAGAAAAATGGTGGAGTCATACTAAAAGAAGAGGATGTTGCTGTCAGCAATGTCAGGATTGATTTGACTCGTGGAAGGAGTAATCCTCTAGAAAGGTATTTGAAGTATGATGCATATATGCTGATTTTAGATAGTTCATTTGCTTTTATCCTGTGCTTTTGGGTGCAATGACTAACTTTTTATATTGATTTTGTTTGGTTCACGCTCGCTTCCAGAATCAACTTTTTCAAGGTACTGAAAATCCATTTGATATTTTTGTTAAACATACATTTTATAGTTTTATTTTTATTTTTTTATTATCATTACCATCTTTTTTAAACGATTTTTTTATCTTCAATGTATTATGTACCCTGTTTCAAAAAGTACTGCAATCGTAGGTCTTTCCTTTTTCATTTTTCAGTCCCTCCATAACGAGGATGGCTGTGAATACCAATAATAATAGTGGAGTGTGGGCATGTACAATAGCCCACTGAATAAAGTGACCACAATCTTTTGATAATTTTTCTATGCCCACAGAATAAGATTTGGAAATGACTAAATATTAGCAAACTCTCTTTTTCTTTTTTCCTGTCATTTTCTTTTTACTAGTGACGGCAACCCACAGATTAGCTAATTATAAAATATTATGTTGGATTCTGGCTGCTTCGTAATGCATATATAATTTTTTTATTTTTTTGTACTTTTGCCAAAAATATTCAACGTAATAGTAGCATTATAAGTTTGAGTACTCAATATTGAACTTGGTTGTGGAAGATTTTCTCATTCATATGAGTGACTGTATAAATTTAAAAAAAAGGATCTAGAGCTTGCCTTATAAGTTACTATTGACCTCAAATTCGTAATATCTTCTTGGGGAGCTTGTTAATATTCATGAGCCAGCCTCAAGGGGTCCAGTTCCATTGGTTAGGTGCAGCCTTTTAACAAGCTTGATGTCTTTACAGGATTATGAGAGCGAGGAGAAATTCACCATACCTGATGATCGCATTAGTCACTTGTTGCCCACATGTTATCAGGATATGATAGTTAGGGTTTACTCCAAAAAACCTGAGCTGGTCTGTGAATCTGTATTTTTTCAGTAACTTAATCACATTGTTTTCATACCCTTTTGTCTTCCCACGAAGTTACTTACAGCAACTTTTCTCTATAATAAACAGGTTGGAGCAATCTCGGAAGCTTTTGAAAACTTTCAATTAAAAACATATGGGATTAAAGCGCAAGTACATTCAACGCCAGAGAAGAAGAAAAGGTGCATATGAGGTGACCATCCGCTTTCTTCAAAGAATCTAGAGCTTATTTTGCCAGTCAACAAATCAATACAGTTCACATATCATACACAACATAGAAGCATTGTTTATGAAACGATTTTGGACACACAGTTTCAGCCTTCCATCGAGATGAAATCACGGCGGATTCACTTCCACCACGTAAAATCAATTATTTGTATAGTTGGTGTCCTTTTCTTATCTATCGAATCGATTCGTTAAATATTTGAGCCGAACAGCAAGTTTTGTAGCTGGTATTACTCAATGCTGAAGGTGTAATGTCAAGAATTGTCAAGCAGTTGTGAAGGAGGATAAGGGGCTTTACTTGATAGTCAAAATCACGGGAGTTAAATTAAATTTCATCTTGAGTGATTGTGTGTTGTGTTTGGATGAAGAGAAAAAGTGTGGCCTCGTGAAGTGAACTTCTTTTGATGTGGAATGAAGTCAAAAAAGGTAAAGCTTTCACGTGCATGGTGATGTAGAGCAGCAGCAATAATAGTGTTATTTCATGGGAAACACAACACTTAAACGATAAGGTTCTTTTACCATTGTCGGTATGCCATCCTCCCTTGTAGAACATCCATTTTTTAAAATTTAATTTTTAACTTGGATTAAAAAAGTCTCAAAAAGTAAAAATGGTTCTGTAAAATTCATTACAAAATCATCGTTGATGAAATAACAATGAATAAAAAAGGAGACAAAGTATGCAAAGTGCACTCCTTTTCTGCTAATCGGTTAGCCTGTCAATGAATTGAGCCCCGAAATTATTCACCGAAAAAGACATGCCTTGATTAAGGGAGTTACATTTTATGTTAAACAATAATAGTTAGTTTTAGGATTAGAGGGTGTTTGTCCGAGTTTATAAGCTCTAAAATTAAGTTGAAATGTCTGCTACTAAGTTACTTTGATTAAGTATATTAACACATTATCTCTATTTAATTTTAAAATTTCGTCATATAACCTTATTTTTAATGTAGTATCATTTTTAATTATTTTAATAATAAAATGTATTTATAAGTCACATTTTATCAAACGCGTCAATTACTTATCAATCACTTATAAATACTGATAAATATTTTAACCAAATACATAATTGGAGATGGCGGTGGGTCGTGCTCACCCAAGACACGACACAACCCACTAGTATCCGTGTCATGCTTGAGCCTTAAAACTCGATTTGTAAGTTAGCACGACACGATACGAAATATTAAAAACATTTAAAAAAAAAAAAAAACCCGGCATAACACTGTCCATGGCATGAGGCATGACAAAACACAATATAACACGAATTATCGTGAACCTTAACACGGCACATCACACAGAACGATGAATTGTAAAAATTTAAACATAACATGATCTACTTTTACACATAACTATTTAAATTTCAAATGTTTATAAACTCAAAGTAACTTATAAGCTCTAAATTTCATCTTTTCTTAGAAAAATAATATGAAGGTTTCTGATAAATGAAAAAAAAAAAAATTTAAGGACAAGGTCTATACTAATTTGAGAGGATATTGGTTAGTACGTCTCGGTCGATGATGTCATTCACCCAGACTTATTGGTAGTAATGACTGATTGAGGGGAGGTAACACTAGAAGTCATTAAAGTAACCCATTTTTTGGGTTAATAGCTATCTATGTTTTAGTCAAACTTAAAAGAAAAAATATATTTTTTCTTATATCAAACTTATGAATCAAGAAAGTAGAAACATATTGGTATATTATATTGATCAATAATTACACCATCACTTTTTCATGAAAAAGTGTTTCTTTTTTCTGAAAAAAAAAAAAAAACCCACCAATGCCTCTATGTTACCCTATAATTGAAATGAAGAACTTATAAAACCATTAAAAAAATTATTGCATCTCTATAAATATACCCTTTAGAACTAATATTTCAAATCATATATGGTGTAGAAGGATTCCTCCTTCCAGAAATGATTGGAGAGCATTAAGTAGTCCCCCCCAACTATGTTTCTTAAATGATTTGAATAAAGAAGATGCAGAATTTCCCCACTTTATTTCAGTAAAAAACAAACAAAAATTGATAATCACATGAATATCTTCTTCCACAACAATGGCATCAAACCCACAAATTAATTCTTCATATATTTGTTTTAACTCCTGCCTGCAACCCTAGCTTCCTTTGATGCTTTTGGCCCCAATCAATAATAACT
The DNA here is from genome assembly GCA_009867345.2 of Toxicodendron radicans. NCBI lineage: Eukaryota > Viridiplantae > Streptophyta > Magnoliopsida > Sapindales > Anacardiaceae > Toxicodendron > Toxicodendron radicans. The sequence continues at coordinate 4,223,434 of WYDK02000080.1, forward strand.
TTGTTGATTTTTGTGAATGAAGTGGGGAAAATAAAGAAGTAAAAGTTGTTCCAGAAAATATTTGCCTAGTTTGAAGCAGCCTTAAATACAACCTTCCCCAAATCACCACTATTCCGTTTCCTTTATTATAATTTATGGAATATCTTTCGCTTTTTGCTATTTGCTCAAACATTCTTAAAATTATTACAGATTTAATTTTATGTTACAAAATACCCCCATTTGCGATGTAGCTTGACCAGTCAAATGTATAAAATTCTATGGAGTACCAGACCAGACACTGGATTCTGAAGGGCTGTGGTGACTGATATATAATGTGAGAGAAAATTATTCAAGTGTTGCAGGTTTATGAAACAGGAAATGAAAGAAAGTACTGGAAAGGACTTCCTACTT
>WYDK02000080.1:4223923-4234644 GCA_009867345.2 Toxicodendron radicans
GTGAGAGAAAATTATTCAAGTGTTGCAGGTTTATGAAACAGGAAATGAAAGAAAGTACTGGAAAGGACTTCCTACTTATGGCAAAAGCTTATGAAGAAACCACTATGCTTTTCTTGCTTAAATCCATGAATTATTATTATTTATTAAGAGACTCTAATAAAATAATATTTATCAGAAAGTAAGTTATTGGATTACCATGAAAATGAAATCATTAGCACCTTCAATTATTATTTTTTGGTATGTAAACAACTTATTATATATTATATACATATCACATTTCCTTCCAAAAATGGGTAGACCACTGATATGTTTGTCCATATTATAGGGTTATTCATGCATGATTAATTTTTCAAAAATATAAAAATATAAAATAGGGTATTAAAGATCAAAATAAAAACTTAATTAATCAATGAATAATGTTATACTTATAACTGAGTTATACAAAACAGACAAAAATTATACAAAATTTATGTAAAATGACTATAATGTTCTATGCTTTTTGTCTGATTATATGTCTAGTTATATGATTAAGTTGTAAGCATAACATTATTCTTAATCAATGAAGATGTGATAAAACAAGAAAAAAAAAGTGCAATTTATATGCTTTTTCCATGTCATTTACTCTAGAGTGATATTTATTCTCCAATGATGCACAAAATTAAAGTTTAGTATTAATTAAGTAAGATAAATGCAATAAATAGATAATATCGGATTTAAAATTTGTATTATTTTAAGATAATAGTAATACAATATATAAGATTATGATTTTTTTTTTTTTTAGTAATCGGAGTGTTCACATCAATTTGTGCGTACTTCAATTAATCTTTTAAAATCTTAAGTTAACGATCGAATAAACTTTCAATATCACTTCCATTAGAGTTTGTGAAAACTCAATCTAGTGAGAAAAAATTTACTTCTTTACAGCGGATATAAGATTAAGCTTGAGTCAAAAAGAATTTAGAGATTAATTACCTTAAATAGATAATTTCGAGGTCCCGGATAATATGGAGATGGGATATGAATATGTTATGGGTAAAAAATAAAAAAATAATTAATTAATATAAAGAATTAATGGTCAACAAAAGAAAAAATATGAAGCATTAAAGTGTTTCAACTGTTAAGTAGTTAAGTTAAAGATTGTTATTTAAAGAAGTTTAGAAATTAAAATAAAATAAAGAAATTTACAACTTCCATGTAACTGTCTCCAGTTTCCAGTGTCAACTGCAGTGTTGAAAGAGAAAGATGACAGAAAAAGTGTATAATAAAAAGGTACATTGACCGTGAATACCATAAAAATAACAATAAACAACAAAACACGAGAGAGAGAGAGAGAGAGAGAGATATGTTTGAGAGTTTGTGTTGTTTTTTGATGATGAAATGAAATGAGTTTAAAGAAGAGGGAGATGAGATTATGAGAAGAGAAGAGACTGAGGTGGGTCAGAAAACACACGTCGTCTTCAGGCAAAATCCATGTGCCCACATGCCTTATACTAACAAACAAACAAACACATTATTATTATTAGTATTTCTACTCTTTATTTCTCTACTGCTACTCTTTACTACTCATAATAATGTTAACAAATCAAAACTTCTGTAGTTAGTTTAGTTACACTTGTGTTGTGTTATGATTTTGTTTTGTGTTTTGTGTTGGTGGGTTTGACGCTTTCAGGAGAGGCTGTTGATTGTTGAAGAAGCAATGAAGGAGAAGAGTGAAAGCGGCGGCGGCGGCGGCGGGTATGTGAGAGCGGATCAGATAGATCTGAAGAGCTTGGATGAGCAACTTCAGAGGCATCTAAGTAGAGCATGGACTATGGAGAAGAATAAGAACAAGAAAGAACATGAAGAAAGTGAAGGTCTTCATCCCCATCATCCCTTACAACTACAACTTCATCATCCTCATCAACATCCGCAGTTACAAAGACCCTTCACCAACAACAACAACAACAACCACAGTAGTACTGTAGCTAGGCAAGAATGGGAGATTGATCCCTCTAAACTTATTATTAAAGGTGCTATAGCTCGGGGAACTTTTGGCACTGTTCATCGTGGCGTTTATGATGGCCAAGATGTTGCTGGTATTGATTTCTTGTTTTTTTTTTTTAATATTTTTATTATTTTTATTTTCATCTTTCTCTGGCTTCTTCTTTATCATGTGCATGCCTATTTGTTTTAAGAAAAACCTATAGTTCAATAGCTGTCATGTGGATATATTGTTGATGGCTGTTGTTGCCATGGACACATACTTGGGGTCTTTACATGTTTAGGAAAATTTATGATATGGAATTTTTGCATTTGGCATACAATTCAATGCTTTTAGTTTAACCATTTTGAATAAAAACAAAAAAAAAAGGTTAAATTTTGAATTGGATGACCTGTTTGAAGGGTCTGTGTTTGTTCTTTGGATAATGTTTTGGGATGAACAAGAACTACTGTTACTATAGCTCTTCAAGCAATAAAAGTCCTTCAACAGATGCAGACCAAAAAGTACAAATGTTCTTCATTTTGAGTTTTTGTGTATTATTCTGATAATTTTTTTTTTGTTTTTGGCTGCAATTTGATGGGGTTATAGTTATAGTTTTGAAGCCTTTGTGGATTAAGGATCTGTTCCTTCGATTTCTGTCTCAATATTCATTTTGAGTTGTTATTCCTCCAATTTCTAATCCTGGATTTTAATTGTTTGTGGCCTTAGACAATACCAGTTTTGTTCCCATTTCTATGCCAATCTCTTACCGAGTATTTCCATTTTTAGTTTCTTTCACATTATCCAGATTTTCATTGGCCAAACAGAGAGACAGTTTTTGCTTTTTTTGGCAAATTATATCTTGTGAAGGACCCTCTTACCGATCTATTCTTTCAAAATCCGTGATTCACGAGACTGTTTGAGTTGGCAGTTAGCTGCAGTAAATTCAGTGTTGTTATACTCTTTTTCTTTAACTTTCATGTGTCCTCACTTCTTGTTGGTTCACATTTTATAACTTTACCTTTTGGGGATAAAAAGCTATAGAATTAAAATTACCAAAATTAATATTGTGACATGCAGTTCTGTCTGGCTAGAAAGCTGCCAAATGGATGCTTGTATCATCAGCCAATCCCAGTTGCTTTTTGACGGCTTAATGAATCTAATGGTTGAACTAATTTTTATTTAGTGAATAAGTTTGATATATTTTGTATTTTTTTTTGTTTTTGGGTCTTAGATTTTATCTGATTCATTAAATTTTGTTTTATGATGTGCTGCTGCTTTAACTATCAAATGATGAAGCTTTTTCTTCCTAATGCAACTTATGTGTTTCTAAATTCAAAGTGAATCCAGACCTTTTCATTTTTCGAAAACTATTAACTTTCGTTTCCTTCTCAAGCTCAGTTAAACTTCTTGACTGGGGGGAAGAGGGCCACAGAACTGACGCTGAAATAGCTTCACTTAGAGCAGCTTTTACCCAAGAAGTTGCTGTGTGGCACAAGCTTGATCATCCTAATGTAACTAAGGTAAAATTTTCTGCTTTGACTCTGTCTTATCCTTTTCCTCTCTCACATACTCATAATCCTTTATGTGATGTCTCTAATGACTTGAGTGAATTCTATTAATAAAGGCTAAATATTGAATGTTGGACAAAATGGTTATTTAACATTTCCATCAAAATGATCATTCTTTTGTGTTTCCCGAGTCATTTCTTTCAAGATTATGTCTTCAATACGCTGTATCTTTTCTTGTCTAAATATATGAATCTACAACTTTGACAATATTTTCTGAGTCCAACATTATTAATATTCGATGCCTGATGCTGTAATGAATTAACATGGGCTGTAACATGTGTGTCACTGCTCGAAATTGTTTGGCACCCTAAAATTTCTTGAGTGGGAGTGAAGTCTATTTGTTCCAGATTTTTAGGTACTTGAGTGAAACTAATCTAAAATTATATAAGCCAAATTCCTTGTTGCAGTTTATAGGGGCAACAATGGGCACATCAGAGCTAAATATACAAACAGAAAGTGGTCATATTGGCATGCCAAGCAATGTTTGTTGTGTTGTCGTTGAATACTGCCCAGGGGGTGCTCTGAAATCTTACCTCATAAAGAACCGCAGAAGGAAGCTGGCTTTCAAAGTTGTTATTCAGCTTGCCCTGGATCTTGCACGAGGGTAAAATCTTCATGCCTTATTTTTATAATATAGTCCATATGAATGTGCTGAAGATTTGCACGTGTCTGTCAATTATGTAAGTTGGATAAACTGAAGTTCCAGAGCAAACTGTAATTTAAGCTGGCTTTCTTCATTTTGTAGGTTGAGCTACCTTCATTCTAAGAAAATTGTCCACAGAGACGTTAAAACAGAGAACATGCTTCTTGATAAGACACGTACTGTGAAGATCGCTGACTTTGGGGTTGCTCGCCTTGAAGCTTCAAATCCTCATGACATGACTGGAGAGACTGGAACCCTTGGATACATGGCACCAGAGGTATATAAGTATCACTAATGAAATTTGCGGTGAAATCTCTCTTCAATCTCATGCATATTTATGTCCCTTCTGAGGGGGTATGCTTTACATGTCAATTTGAACAAGACAACAAGAAGCCGCTTACGCGACTTAGCTATGTAGGAACCTTTTCCCATTTATATCTTGATCTATGTTGATTGAGAGCAAAAATTCTCCTAAGAAATTGAATCACAAACTGCACTTGTATAATTAAAATTGTTTGATATATAAGCATATGCTATAATATGTTTCTTCCTTGATTTTAAGTACAGCCAAATAATATAGTCAGCTCTTTTTATTTAGGTTTATGTTATTGGACTTATATTATTTGCATTCTGACAAGAGTGAACCAGCAACCTATGAAACAGGTGGATTCCTGGGGTGGACCTATAAATTTGAATTTTAAGTATCTTTTGTGAGAATCCAAAAAACAGAAAAGAAGAAAACAGCTCCACAGTTGTTTTTTCCCCCTCTTTTGGGAGGTTTTGGGGGCAGGGGGAGTTCGGGGTCTTTTGCATAAGCTGTAATAATGATTGATTATCAGCAATGTCTTGTCTTTTCTTAGGTATTAAATTAGACTGTATATGGCTTTTTCTGCTCCTTTAGCATTGTCCCTAACCTAATTGCCAATGGCTTAATGGAGTGGTACAGGTTCTGAATGGCAACGCATACAATAGAAAGTGTGATGTGTACAGTTTTGGTATCTGCTTATGGGAGATATACTGCTGTGACATGCCATATCCTGACCTTAGCTTCTCAGAAGTGACATCAGCCGTTGTCCGCCAGGTAAATGATTCATCTCATGTCTTTCGTTTGCAATGTAAATGATGTTTTACGCTATTTATAATGATTGTAAAGCCATTCATAATATCAAAAGCTAAGGAGAATTCTAACTCGTAACTGAACAACAGAATTTGAGGCCAGAGATACCTCGTTGCTGCCCAAGCTCCCTTGCAAATGTAATGAAGCGATGCTGGGATGCTAACCCTGACAAACGGCCAGAGATGGATGAGGTTGTGTCCATGATGGAGGCCATTGACACATCAAAGGGTGGAGGCATGATTCCTGTAGATCAGCCTCAGGGTTGTTTCTGTTTTCGCAGATATAGAGGACCTTGAACTAGTTGCCCTTTAAATTTAAGCAAAGATGATATGTTTGAGATATGGACTGCAAGTTCTAAAATCCAAGTTGTATTTAATTCAATCAAAAGAATGGCATCTTAGAGCTGATGGTATACAAAACTTTGGAGGCTATAGGCTAGGAGGAAATCCCTGATAGTCGTTTCTTCTGGATAATGCATTCTGTAAAGCTTCTCTTTCTTTCTTCTTGCCCTTTGTTTAAGAAATCAATTACAGAATGGATCAAGGATCATTGGCTGGACACACTGTGAGATTTAATAACCAATTAATATGATCATGAACTTCATATATCTTATTTGTGGTTAGTAAAATGCCCTTCTGAATATAGATAAGCAATTATTTGGGTGATGATATTTGGCCGTTTGTGTTTAGAATGGGGATCAATATTCTGTTTAAAATTTATCTAACAATTAAAATGATCAGCAATTTCTTTGCAGTGAAACAAAATTCCATTTCCAATGTTTTGGTAAAAATAACATTTATTAGTTGGAAGTGAACCAAGAGACTGCTTATATAAGAAATGATGAATTTGTCACCAGTTAAAGTTCAAAAGAATACATTCTCGATGTGAATACTACAGTTCTCTCAAAAGTGAAAGATTACAGAATATTATTGAGCAAACAATAAACTAAAGTTTGAAACAAATAAACAGTCTTCAATGATGAATTCCTTAGTAGAAAGTGACTAATAGACTCACACATGCATTATCCAATACCGGTGACAAAACGGTCTAGCCAGCAATCTTGTAGCTTGGATTGACTAGATTTTCCAGGCCAGACACTACTTGAATTGACTCTATAACATCACCAACCTTAAGATCAGCCAAAAAGTCCTCGTTTTCTGTCACATAACCAAACACTGCATACCGGCCATCCAAAATATTGGCATTACTGGGAGTTAATTCACTTTCTTTCAGTAGCCAGAACACCTGGCTTGATGCAGAATTATTCTCAAACTCCTGAAAAGTATTAAATTCAGGCGATTTCTAATTAGCTTTCAAACTAGTACCTGGATATGTATGGAAAAACAGTATTGAAATTCAAATTTTCACCTCTCTGGCCATGGCCATTGTTCCAAATGCGTTGAATGGCAGCTTAGTTTGAGCCTTGTAGAGACCAAGATCCTGTCCAGACACAAGTCATATTGAATTTCAGAAAGGCAAAACAAAAACAAGTTCTCAAGGAAATTAGGAAAACTTCTAATCATAGAAGACAAAAAAGGTGTTCTGAAGACTGGTGGATGGTGAAACTTTTCAATGTCTTAACATATCCTCTCAGAAAGATAGCTAGCATTCCACAGTCAACAACTTCTGAAATATAATAGAGTCTAAGGCTTTGGCATAATATATTAATGCAGAAAAAGTTGAGAAGCTTACTTCCAAGGTTTCTCCATAAAAGGGTGATTTCTCCCCATCCACCATGATTTCTAATGGTACTGTCCGGGGTTTTTCTGTACTAGGATCAATGAAACCCTCTGCAGGGCCTTCTGGATCTCCAGTTTGAACAACAAATCCATCCGCTGCAGCCAATACAGAAAAGGCATTTATTAGTGTTGTGGCCACACAAATGAAAATTAAAATTTGCATCTTCAGACAATTCATAGTTCACAGCAATTAGAAAATTGGTCAAGTCTACAGTGAAAGAAGTTGCTAAATAAAAGGCGAGCTACAATGGGCAAGACAATCATTTAGATGAATCCAATTACATGCATGGCATCTAAGTACAAGTTTAGCAACCAGGTTATTCATCAATCTTGATATCTAATTTCTCTACACAGTGCTATGTTAACAGCGTTTGGGAAATGCCAACCACCTAGATTAAAAACATTACATGATGGGGTGTTTATGGCAATCCATGTTAAAAAAAATTTCCCTTCTGAAGGCAACAGAAAAACTTAACATGCTTTTTTATTAGCATAGAAAATAAATATGAACACTTCAACAGCAGAATTAAACTAACTTAATATAAACCCTTTACCTCTTTGGATTTCCATGCCATCATAGAAGTGCCTTGCTACTAAGTCCACAAAATTTCCAGCAGTTACCGGCGCATTGTAACCATCTAGAACCATCCGGAATACACACTCATCTAAATTAGGATTGTCCTTGACCTTGACCTTCATATCAACAGCAGCTCTCCCCTTTAATAGAGGCATACTTTGGTATTCTTCGGGCACTTCGTATGGGAAGCCATCCACCATATCCTCTTCAACACTGCAGAAACCCAATGCCCCAGGAAGATCTCAGCTGCAGTCAATGACAAGGTATATATGAGAGTTTATTCTAAGAGGATTCACTTCTATTAGTCCTCCCAACTTTTTTGTTCAAAATAGGACACCGTTCCTATGGAAGCAAGACATTGTCAATTTTCATTAGTAATCTAGTTTCATAGGACGGACCTCTACAACATGAACAATGTCAGTACAATATTTTTTACTGTACTAACCACTGCTTGGTACCGAAGGAGACTGGTGATTGGATTGAAGAAAAAATAATGACCCTAGTTCAGAAATTGTGATTCAACTGATAAAGAAAGAGAATTCTAGATTAAGTTCCCCATCTTAGTGACAGAACCTCATATTTGACTGAAGTGCACAGAAGTTAATGCCCTTTCAAAGAAGGAAGAAAACCCTGGGGATAAAGTCTGATCTATATTATCACCGTAGATATTCAGCTTAACCTAAATATGAGCAATTTAGAACAAACTATGGGTTTTGAGAAACAATTTTGCCAATTTTTTTTTTCAAGTCTCTATGTTATTGATGCAATAGAGTGATACTCACCCGCCAACATAATTAAGCACCTCCTTCTGTTTAGGAGCAACAGCATCTCTATTCCTATCCTCCACAATCTGTTGTAACTCATCCAATCCAACTTCCAATTTGTCAAGTAGTTCAAGCCCATGCTCCTTCTTCGATTCAGCTAAACCCGATACAATCAAACTCTTACCTTGTTTAAGTGCTCGTGATGCCTGCCTCACATTCTACACATTTCACACACAAAAATAAGGTTTTTTCAAGCCACAATTAATCATCCCAACTATAAAAATAAAAGTTAAAATGCTTACTCTCTCAACAGAATCAAGAGCTTTAACCCCAGCAACCTTAAGACTGTCTGTAATATCTTCAAGTGGTTTTTGTACTTCCCTCACAGCTTTATTATTAATAGGCAAAGCGTTTCTCAACAATGCACCCGGGTCCTTAATTGGCGGACCCGAGATTAACACAGACAAATCAGGCAATGCCAAGTTATTTGCGTTTACATTTACATATGCATCAGCAAATGAAGGTGCTCCAGTAATCAATCCGACAGCTAAAGCTAAAGAAATAGCGCATTCCTTCAATTTCTGCTTAAAAAATGCAACATAGTTATAGTCCTTGCAGAGAACTAAACAAGACCCATCTAATAAGTCATGGAAAATGTACTTACCTGACATGGGTTACGATTAAAAGAACAACAAGTCGGAGGAGTAAAACGCCGGGTCAACCAAGCATTGTTATTGGTGGCGGTGGTGTGAGTTGTTGCAAAACGAACACGGTTGTTGGGTATTTTCGGAGTGATTAAGTTACAGGAAATAATAGCTGCCATGATGAAATTTGAAAGTTTGTTTCAAAGAGGTAGGAAAGGCATACGATTGATTTGAATTAGAATGAGAATGGAAATGGAAGTGGAAGTGTGAGGGGAGTTGAGAGGGATATAATTGGCGATAAGATTTTGGTGACAAGGGTATAAATTTAAGGATGTGCTGCAAATGAAGAAGGGTCGCACTCACTTCAGTCCTCAGGCTTTGGATAAGATCACAGATTTCGGATTCTGGAAAGGTCATGGCTGCCTGCCCTTCTCGAAATCTTCTATATCCGACAAAATATGCTTTGGGCTAATTTTAAAAACCACCTTATATTTTTAGAAATTATCATTCATGTGCTAAGTGTGGGACATTATAAAAAAATTGCCCTTGTTTTTTCAACAATTATTCAAACACCACAGCTGATTTTAGTGGTTTTTCAATTTTTTTAGCAGTACTTGATAGACAGAATTGTCATTTGCTAGAGGAAAAATATTATAATCCAGTAAAAAAAAATTAAAACCTCCCAATTTAGATGTTATTTCATTATTTAATAAAGGGTATATCAATAGTTTTGATAACAATATAAGAGAGTTTATGTTTAATAATATTTTAAAATTGTAATTAGTATTATTTTTGGTCGGTTTACGCACACCTCGACTAATCTTTTAGGTGATTAGTATAATATTAGCATAGTGCACTGCTTGCTTTGACTAATTTCTGTAGATGATTAACACAACATTAGCCCAACATCCCATCACCGTGCACATCACACTATTAATTCATGTAGATGACTAACACAAAACATCCCATTGTCATGCACAACGCACTATTAATCCTTGTAGTTGACTAGAACATGATTATTATTAATCCCTGTTGCACTACTAATCATTGCCGATGACTAGCACAAGATTAGTATTAATCCATGTAGGTGACTATCATAGGATTAGTTTGATTAATCATTGTAATTGACTAGCCCAGTATTAACTCGAGTAATCCTTGTAGACGACTAATAATATCCTAACACTTGTCATGTCACTTGAACTATTCGAATGTGGGTTATAGTTAATACTATGAATCTATGACAATTCCACTATTACAACCCTTACATAAAAAAAAAATTGATGCTTAATATTAAGACAACCCAATTTTGAAATTTAAAGAAAATAGAAAACACAAAATGAATTAAGGAAAAGAAGTGAAAGAATTTAACCTAGAGAGATTGAAAGCAAATCTGCTTCCACATAATAATTGTCTCGAAGCAATTCCATTATTCCAAACACCAATCTTATAGCCACAAAAATGATGGCCTCTGTCGGGTTACTACTCTCACTAGAACCGGACTTCCAGCTGCTTTCTTCATCTAATTTTCTATAGGGAAACAGCTCCTCTAGCTCTCCATTTTTTTTTTTAATTATTTTTAAAGAGTAAACATTTCATTTTCCTCACTGTTTAGAAACTATTTTGAAATTACAACGAAAAGCCTGGCGTCTCCACTCTCCATCTGGGTTTACTTTCCAAATTTATAATAAAGGAGTCAATTACGTTGG
>WYDK02000080.1:4245666-4255696 GCA_009867345.2 Toxicodendron radicans
TTCTTACTAATAGCTCAAGACAATGAGGTTGAAAGAATTGGCAAAAGATCTTGAGGATCAAAGAAATAAGCAGAAAAATGCTTCTAAGGGCAAGAAGATTTTGTCAGACCAAATAGCTGTCACGGGGAGATGTCTGGGAAAAACTGATGTGGCTTTGGCATCTAGCAACAAGGGAAATCGAGATGAAATGTAAGCTGCTTGCTCCATTGTAGTTCTGATGATTTTTTTTGTTTATTCACTGTGTGGCATTTTATTTTATTTATTTATGATGTCTTAATTTAGGCTGGCAGCATCAGCTGCTGCAAATCTCTTTCAGGAGGATGGTAATGAAGACGAAGAGGTGATGATGGTAAGTCTGTACAATTTTAAATTACAGTTGTTATTTTGGTGTAATTTGTGGTGTTGATTTTTGTAATTCTTTGACAATGAGCATAGTATTTAGAGATGTAAATTCTTGGAAGTTTAAGAACAAATTAAAGTTTAAGCATACTATAGGATTTTTCCTCACCACAGTTAAACCTGAAAGAATAAGTGTGATTTTACTTTAGACTAAACTAACATTCCTCTCTCGTCTTAACTCTCCTTTTGTGAAGTAAACTTCTCTCTCGCTTTGTGGTATAATGGGTCTTATATGTTCAATATTTTTATGAGACTTATTGACTTGCCATCTAAACATAATGATTATTTTCGCTTTGTGGTATAATGGGTCTTATATGTTCAATATTTTCATGAGACTTATTGACTTGCCATCCAAACGTAATGAATATTTTCTTTTGTTGATGATTATTTTCTCTTGATTATAAAGAAGCAGGAGCATGATGTTAAGGGCAAGAAGATTTTATATGATGACCTAGATCAAACAGATTTGGCGGGGAGTAATGAGGAACGAAGTCATGTTGCATCGGAGAGTTATGATCGTGAAAAGCTTGATGAGATGTAAGCTGCATTGGCAGTCGAGTTATAAGGATAATTTGATTTATCTGCTTTCATTGCTCTGTTTTATTGTTTTGATGAGTTAATTTAGGTTGGCAGCATCTATTGCGGCAGAGGAACATGGAAGTTTAACTGACAATGCATCTATACCTGCTGGTTCAATTCCTTTTGAGGAAGAGGATGGTGATGAAGATGAAGAGATGATATTGGTCAGTTTGGTTTGTTTGCTTAGGATTATTATGTTCTTTATAAGGATTGATGGTATATTGTGGAACTTTTAGGACAATTTTATAAGCTGTCCTTCGAACCAGAAGTCATTGGAAAGCCATTTAAATATTGGATGCTTGTTTTATTTGTTTCCTTTTCTAAGTTCATTCTTCAAAGATGTGTGGGAAGTTAGTTACTCGATACTTATTTGCTAGCTTACTTGATTCTCTTATTGAAGAAATAAAGAATCTCTTTTTCTGTGGGGCTCAAGTGTGTACTAGTTTTTGCTCAATGACCTTTTGAACTAATTCTGTTTGCAGCCAGCTATGCATGGGAATGTTGATCCAGCTGTTGTAGCTGCTCTTCCTCCATCAATGCAACTGGATCTTCTTGTTCAGGTTAGCTTTGTGTATACATAGTTATGGATTCTTGTCACTTAAGCTTTTACAGTTTCTCCAGTCTATGCTTTTTAATTTTTTCTATATGAAATATAGTTATTAATGTCATTTTCTGTAGATGAGAGAGCGGTTGATGGCAGAAAACAGACAGAAGTATCAAAAAGTCAAGAAGGTCTCTCTCCTGATCCTTTAATGCTATGAAAATTGTTTCAGATGTCAAATCATGCTTGTTCTGACCCCCTAATCGATGTCTTGTGCTGTGAGCAACAATCACAGTTGTATCTTTATGAAATGTTTTTAGGCTGATTGATGTTGTAATTGGTAACATAAATGTGTGGATTTCTAGGCTAAAGCACTTCAGTGGTGACATAAAGTGTCATGCTGTAAGGTTCTTCCTTGGATTTAAAAATAGGGAATCATGAGTGCTAACAGTTGGTGAGAGCTTAGCAGGAATGGTGCACAATAACTGGAGAGAATCTTTTGGGAATTCCCACCCCACAAGATTAAGATGGTAGAAGCAGCATGGGTCCTTGCTATTTTGAGCTTTTTGGAATTAAAACAGTATCTTTTGTTTATCTGGTGAATTTTGTATGAATAAAATGAAACTAGAATGTAGGGAAGTTGTACCTGTCAGGTTCCAATTAGATAACAGGCACATGAAGAAATAAGGTTATATTGGAGCTTGTTATCCAAATGGTTAGATTGTTCTCTGTGAAGAAATAAGGTGATATTAAGAGCTTACTTAATATCTATCCAAATTGTTTGATGATTCTCTTTGATCCTGAGGACCTAAGCTTATTGTTATTTCATTCACATCCAGGCACCCGAAAAATTTTCTGAGCTACAAATACAGGCGTATCTTAAAACTGTTGCTTTCCGGCGAGAGATAGATGAAGTGCAGAAAGCTGCTGCTGGAAGAGGGGTAGGTGGCATCCAGACTTCAAGAATAGCCTCTGAAGCTAACAGAGAATTTATTTTTTCATCATCATTTACTGGGGACAAACAGTGAGTAATAATTTAATTGGTGTTTTTTCGTTGACTAATTGCTGCTTTATGTCATCCCTCCCTCCTTCTTTAATGATAACCTATGTATCTTAATGAAGTAATAACTTTTGTAATGTTACTCGTGTCAGAGTGCTTGCATCTACTAAAGTAGGGAGTACTGCAGATAAACAACAACAGACGCCCTCAAGGCATCCTTCTTCAGCTTCCAGGGACAATGCGACATCCTGCAGCGAATCCAATGTTGTAACAGGATTGGCCCCAGATGAAAGAGGATCAGTTTTTGATGATGTTGAGACATATCTGGATGAAAGAGGGCGTGTTCGTGTTAGTAAGGTCAGAGCTATGGGGATTCGTATGACTCGTGATTTACAAAGGAATTTGGATCTGATGAGAGAGATTGAGCAAGAGAGAGTAAATACAAACAATACAATAGATGTGGAGTCAAATTCATTGCTCAATATAAATGAAATAGGTTCCTCAAATAGTTTTTCTGGGAAAAATGAGTTTGTTGAAACTTCACCTGACGATAATAGTGGATTCGTAAACAAAGAGAGAAACAAGCAGTCAATGTTTAAAAGTGAAAAAGTTATACAGATATCATTTGCTGACAATGGTGAGAACAATTGTGTTGATGATGATGATGTTTTTGCTCGTTTAGCTGCAGGAAGTCCAGTAGAAGTCGTTTCTGCTGACAATTCTCCTTCAAAGGAACAGTCTTTTGATTCAATTTCAGATAGTGACTGGGAGGAAGGGAATATTGAAGAAAAAGTTAATAGTCTTTCTAACGATGTTAATGCAGAAATTAACCCTGCTCCTTATCTTGAGGAGGGCAATATCAATGATGAAAGTGAAGTAGAATGGGAAGAAGGACCTAGTGGTGCTCCCGAAAGTTCCTCTGCATATTTTGCGGAATCAGGAAAAACAGTTCCTAGAGGTCATTTGGAAGAAGAGGCTAATTTGCAGGAGGCAATAAGGAGAAGTCTCTTGGATGTATGTAGTGAGAAATCTGATTATGTCTTATCTGATGATGAAAATTGTAAAAGATCTGGAGAAAATGCTTATGATGATGTTGGATTCCTTGATGAAAAGAATAATATGAATGGATCTAATCTGTTGGGGGAGAATGCTACTCGACAAGATGAACCAGTTTGTGGAATTCTTGATGGAGAAAATCTGGGTACTGCAAGGGGAGTAAGTGACTCACAAGTTACTAATGCTTTAGAGAGTCAGTTGAAGTCTGTAGTACGTAACCCTGATAACAAGGAGACACTAAGTAAATCATGTGAAAAGTGCCCCAGTTCCCTTCCTGAACAATCAAGGCAAGACACAAGTGAAGGGAGGTCTCTGTATGGAGATGTGGCATGTGCAGAATCAGATGCTACTTTCGGAATGAAGGAGCACCACTTTGTTCAAGGGCAATGCTTTGATGCTTCTAATAAGGGTGGTGAGCTATCTACCTTTAGGGAAAGGTGTTCTGAAGATAATTCTCATGGTGCTGATGTAGTATTTAGTGAGATGTCTGGTGCCATTTTGGTTGATGACAAGAAAAATAATTCTGAAGTTGGGTGCTCTACTCTCCTTAATAGTGACATGTCTGATGCCATTTTGGTTGATGACAAGAAAAATACTTCTGAAGTTGACTGCTCTGCTTTCCTTTATGATAAGGAAAGTGAACTTGTCGCTGAATCCTCAATTATGATCAGTGGTAAGAAAAATGATTGTGAAGCTGAACCATTGCGTCAAACAATTGTGTCTAGTGATCTGTCCAGCCCCATGGTGGAATCATCTCTGAATGAATCAATGTACAAAAATAATACTCAGCAAAATTTGGCTGCAGAAAGAACCCATGATCGTGAATTCAGTGGTAGGGAGCACAATATAGAGAAATCTGAAATTAAGGAAAATGATAACATGCAGGTGGAGTTCACAGAGGCTAATTTGGAGGAGGAAATGCTAATCTTAGATCAAGAATGTATGAATCTAGAAGATGAGCAGAGGAAGCTTGAACGCAATGCTGAATCTGTTAGCAGTGAGATGTTTGCCGAATGCCAGGTGTGTACTTAAATTTCATCATTTTGATTTTGTTGTCTTTTATAGTTTTAAAAATACAGCCATATTCTTTGCTTTCTCCAAAATGCCACTCTCTCTTGTCCCATATTTTTTATTAACAATAGATATTGTACATTTGGTTTTCGATAGGAACTGCTTCAAATGTTTGGCCTACCCTATATTATTGCGCCAATGGAAGCAGAAGCTCAATGTGCTTTTATGGAGCTTGTGAATCTTGTTGATGGTGTTGTGACTGATGATACTGATGTGTTCTTGTTTGGAGCTCGAAGTGTTTACAAGAATATATTTGATGATCGCAAATACGTGGAGACATACTTCATGCAGGTTTGAACTTTGAAAGAATGAAGATTGTTCTTCTTGTTAATAGTGTCCCTAAGATACTTTTTCATTTAAACATCTGTTTTTATCTTATATTTTGATTTCATTGAATGGTTCATTAAGAAATCTGTATAGGTTTTTTTCTTCCTTTTTATCTCCATTTTTTTCAATATTTCTGGTTCCTTATTGCAACTTTGAGGGCATTATTTTTTTAGCCTGTTTTCTGTGAAATTCGTAGTTTTAGTGTTACTCTTTTGTAATTCAGTAAACCAGGAGGCATATCAGGGGCATATGGCTATTTTTGTGGCAATTTTAATTGTTATATTTGTGATGCATGAAAAAGTAGGAAAATCTCCTTCATTTTGAGCGTAGAAGAAATTTCTATTTAACTTTTAATTTTTAGATTCTGTTTCTTGATGTATTTGTGCCATAATTTTTGTTCTTTTTTGCCTGTGATGTGTAACTTTAAATTTTCAGCTCATTTTTGTGAGTATATATAGCGTTATTAATATCTATTTTCATTTTAATTCAACTCATACGCTGTTGGTACAATATGACTTATACTATTGAGTTGCTTATATTTGTGCTCATACATTATCCGGTTCAGGACATGGAAAAGGAGCTTGGTCTGACCAGGGAAAAACTTATTCGCATGGCACTGCTTCTTGGGAGTGATTATACTGAAGGGATTAGGTAATTGCTGTGGCAATTTTAGGTTTCCTATTTGGAACTTATGTTAGTTATGTTGCAGTATTATGCATTTTGGATTTTTCAAAATATTTAGGTCCCAATTAGTAACGTTTTATCAATTTTTTTTTGAAAATGAAAATTGCATTTTTTATTTTCAAGATTTGGCAATGCAGCGGATATCATATCTGAAAATAATAGTGACAACATATCACAAAAATCCATCAAAATTACAAAAACACTTTATAATTACCTAAGTTCATGTCCTAAGAACTGCTCACTTCATTTTGGTGAAGGTATGGGTCTGATTTTCAACCATCTAATGTATCAAAAATGGCGTGATAAGTACTTGTTAATTGTAACTACTGAATGACTGGGACATGGAAAACTCAATACAGTTCACTTTGTTGATATCATTAAATGTCTTGAGCTCTGGCCACTGCCTATACCATCTCACAATCATTGCATCCCCCACAACTTCAAGGTCTCCTTGCCCCCTTTGTCAAATTGTTGGCCAATTAGTTAGTTTGAAGCATGCATAACCACCTCAATCTATTCAGCCATCGGCTTCTTCTGAGTATGCCTCTTGTGGATCTATGGCAGCACCCAATAGTACACACTCCAATTCTGCTGTTTACAACCTGCACCCCACTCCTTTTTGCAATACCTCTCCCCAAGTGCTCCAGCTATCCACCTTACCACCATTGCACCTCATACTCTATGAATATTTTCAATTGCATAACCAGTGGCAATTGTTTTACCACCGGCAGCTCCTGAAAAGAGCAGAGGGCTTGAGACAATTTAATGAATTGGACTGTTCTCCATAAATTTGTTTTATTGTTTTTTTTTTTTTGGGACTGGAAACAGTTATTTTTTCAAGCATGGAGAAAACATGGAAATTAGCACTGCATATTTTCAGACATGGACAGGAAAAATAGTCGTGAAACTTTTTTGTGTATATTAATTTTTTTCAAAAAGAGAAACAATTTTACAAGTTGGTTTTAAAATGTCCTTATTTTCCCTTTTCATGTACAAATTCCTTTGCGGAACTACTCACCGAGGAATGTTATGTTGTGGGTTATTGCTTTTCTAGTTCTGGCAGTGGAAATGCTTCTTTACCTTGTTAAGTAGGCGTGCTTAATTTGTATATTAGTTATTTGAATTTCAATGGGATGTATTTTGATGCAGCGGGATTGGTATTGTCAATGCAATTGAGGTTGTAAATGCATTCCCTGAGGAAGATGGCCTTCATCAATTCCGGGTGTGGATTGAATCACCAGATCCGACCATCCTTGGGAAGTTTGATGTTCAAACTGGATCAAATGCAAGGAAAAGAGCGTCAAAAGTTGGTGACAATAGTATGAGTCACACAAAATGCAGCAGGGAAGGACTCTCTGTAGTGGGCCAAAATGTTCTCCAAGCTGATGAGAACAAGCGATCTGCAGATCACAGCCAAGACATAAAGAAGATTTTCATGGATAATCATGTAATTATTACTTTTCCATTTTAATGTTACTCTCATGGAAATTATCATTTTTCACTTCTCTATTGGTTTTTGAATGCATCAAATTTTAATTTATAGAGAAATGTGAGCAAAAACTGGCATATACCTTCCTCCTTCCCAAGTGAAGTCGTTATTTCAGCATATACTTGTCCACAAGTGGATAAATCAACCGAGCCTTTCTCATGGGGAAAGCCAGACCTTTTTGTTCTTCGCAAGTAAGTTATTTTTTACTATTTAGCTCTTAACTTTCTTGCATCCGGTATTATAACAACAATTTCCTTATCTTTCTATGGATAAAAGTGGGAAAATCTAGGTGAGAGATCCTTGTCCAAATTCCTCAATCATTCGTGTCGCTTTACTTGAAACAAAGATGGTTTCTTTTCCCACTGAAACATCAACTGCAGATTTAATCTGGGTGGCATTATGATGCATCTGACATTATATTCTTTGTGAACTGATGATGGTTCGTTGAAGTCTTGATTTTGTCGATTGATTTTATCATTCTGCTTATTAAAATATGGGAATATGTTCCTGGTGTATTAATAGACTTCTTACTGGATCATATCTTGTGGACTATAGACGCAGGCTTGGGTTTGATTTGCATGTAATGGTATCTTGAATTTCATTTTTTTTAGCTTCATATGGCATTCTACCTTTTATAGACTGGTGACCTGTGCAATTGGATAATTTTCAACTTTTTAGTAAAATTTGGGATTTCTTTCCCGTTGTCTTATTAGGCTTCTTATTGGATTCTGTCAAGTGGACTAAAAACTGGGACTCAGGTTTGATTTGCTTGTAGTGGTATCTTGAATTTTCTTTTTTCTTGCTTCATATGGCATTCTACCTGTTATAGGCTTCTGTATATCCTGTTCTGAATATAATTTCCGACTTCTTTCTTCCATGCCTGAATGAGATCTGTTGTAAATTGCTTTGTGAAAAGGCCTGCTTATGTACCATAAACAGACTGAACTGAGTCATCTTCTGACAGTGAGTTATTTGTCTCAGATTCTTAATGGCAGAATGATTTCTATGTCCCAAAAGTATACCTAGATCATGGATTATGGTTATGCTATCTTTATCACTGGGGACATTCTCTTATCTGTATATTTTTTTTGATTAAAAAAGTTGATAATAAAGGCATGATTTTCTGATTTTCACTGGTTTTATAGATTTTGCTGGGATAAGTTTGCATGGGGAAGTCAGAAGTCAGACGAGCTGCTTCTTCCTGTTTTGAAGGAGTATGAGAAACGAGAGGTTAGAGACCTATACCTCCGTTCCCCTCTCTCTCTCTCTATCCATGCACACAAACATACACACATGCACATTCTATCCATCACTGCAACTTAATAAAGGATTTAATGAATAAACAGGAGCATATTCTCTGAGCATCTATCACCCTTAAGTTTTCTTGTTCATTTATTTCTTGTGGTAAGAAAAGATTCTGATATATTTTTTTTGTTGCTTGTGTGATAAAGACTCAATTGAGACTAGAAGCATTTTACACTTTTAATGAAAGATTTGCAAAAATTCGTAGCAAGAGAATTAAGAAAGCCGTTAAAGCAATAACTGGAAACCAATCCTTAGAGTTGATGGGTGAGGCTGGGCAAGAAGTTCCTAAAAGTAGAAAGAAGAGGAGAGTGGATCATCTTGAAAATGCAAATAGTATATCCGGGAAAGATTCGGAGGAAAGTGTTGCCGGAGCCGAAAACAATAGGGAAAAGTCAACTCCTAAGCAGTTGAGGAAAGGGAAGGTTACTGAAAAGATTGTTTCATCTGAAATGGAAAATCCAGAGTCATTAATATGTGCCAATGGTGGGCAGAATACCAATAAAATATCGCATGGGATTGGAAGAGGTAGAGGAAGGGGGGGAAAAAGGCTTTGTGCTGAATTAACTGAAACCAGCTCTAGTGATGGCGTGGGTGGCAATGAGAAGCTAGAAGGGCCACAAGAACTGCGAAGGGTAAGCTTAACTCTTTGTCTTTTTACTTCATTTCTATGCGAGGAAGTGTGGTATTTATATAATTATATGAAGAACACGAGCAACGGAACACTTGATTTCCTGTTTTTGTTTTTGAGACATGGTGTAGTTTGGCTTTGACTAATATAGTCTTCTTGGTTATTAATAGTTCGCCTGCTGAGTTGGTATAGTTGTATATAACATGAGATTGTGTAATTTACCAGTGTGATGGTAGGCCCCTGGTTAAATAGATATATAGAGGGAATAGAGAAGGATTCTAATCAATATTCAAGCCTTCTGGGTTGTTTTGCTTTGAACTTTGTAGGTTTATTAAGAAAAAATGTTAATTTGTACAAAAAAGTGTATATATGAAGGCTGTATTCGAAAATGTTTTAAATTGCCCATTCAAATGGTTTGAATTATCTGACAAGCGTTTTGTGTGTGAGCTTCCATTTGTTTTTTATTATTTTGGATAAGATATGAAATTTCCTAATTGTGATTTGTAAGTGGTAGATTTAGCCTATGTTAATATTTTGTTATTTTGTCTTTTAGATTTGAAACAGTGGTTGGCATTTACATTTGAACATCTGAAATAGTTCAAGAAAGTGATTTACAATGTTTTAATTTCCTTTTTATTCTAATTTTTCTGTCATTCAGTCAAGACGTTCACGGAAGTCTGTAAATTACTGTATGAATGACCAAGAAATTGATGATGTGGGCAAGATATGGACTAATAAAGAATGCTCAAACGAAGAGGCGGGAGAACAAGAATTATTAGAAGTTCATGGCATAGCTGGAGATGCTTCAGCTGACCCCATTAGAAAGGAACAACATAAAGCAGGCGATCCTTTGCTTGAGGAGGGATCTTCTAGGGACTACCTTGAAAGAGGAGGTGGATTTTACGTTGATGAAGGTGAAATTGGTGAGCCAAATGTGAGCCAGAATGAGGA
>WYDK02000080.1:4370008-4390273 GCA_009867345.2 Toxicodendron radicans
TATTCTTGTAAATCCCGAAGAAATTTGCTTAGTTTCAAAGATATATCACTCAATGGATACCATATTGAAACTTTAAGTGAAAATGATGAAGAGTTTATATGCATCACTACTAATATTTCATGTCAGAATCATGTATTGGAGAAATTCCATGTTTTCTCATCAGGGTTATATTACACATTCCTGAAGAATATTGAAATTTACGCAATTATGAACCAGAAGTTCACTGATCCTAAAATCTTTAAAGTTTGACACAACCGTATTGGTCAACCCAGAATCTACTATGATGCGTAGGATCACAAAAAACTCACATGGGTACCCGTTAAAGAACTTGAAGATTTTGTTGCCTAATGAGAGTGTTTGTATTGCTTGTTCACAAGGCAAATTGACACTTAAGCCATCAATCACTAAAGTTGATCTAGAATCCTCATCATTTTTACAAAGAATTCTAGGGGACATATGTGGACCTATTCATCCACCAAGTGGACATTTTCGCTACTTTATGGTATTGATTGACACATCGGTACGATGGTCACATGTTTGTCTACTATCTACTCATAATGTTGCCTTTGTTAGATTGCTGGCACAAATGATTAGATTATAGAAACATTTTTTAGATTACCCAATTAAAGCAATCTGTTTGGACAATACTGGTGATACTGGTGAGTTTACCTCAAATACATTTTATGACTATTGCACATCAATGGGAATTGATGTTGAGCACCCAGTACCACATGTACATACCCAGAATGGTATGATAGAGTCATTTATAAAGCGTATCCAATTAATTGTAAGAACTTTGTTATTACGTACACAATTACTGACTTCTGCCTGCTACGTTAATTTGCCTATGACCCACTACATATCATGAATACTCTCCAATACAACTTGTATTTGGATATCAACCTAATATATCCCATTTAAAAACTTTTGGATGTGCTGTGCAAGTTCCAATTGCACCCCCTTAGCGCACCAAAATGGGACCACAACGTCGTTTGAGAGTATATGTTAGTTATGACTCACCATCCATCATCATATATCTTGAGCCCCTGACGGGTGACCTGTTTACCGCATGTTTTGTGGATTGCCATTTTGATAAGACAATATTTCCGTTTTTAGGGAAAAAGGTAAAGCCTCCTGAAGTAAGGCTTGAACTTTCTTGGAAAGTAAATTCTATGTCTCATTTAGATCGTCGCACATATCAATATGAAATTGAAATGCAGAGAATAACACATTTGCAAAATATAGCCAATCAAATGTCTGACGCATTTACAGATGCAACGAAAATAATGAGATCATACATTCTTGCTATCAATACACCAGCAAGGATTGATGTTACCAATGAACAATCCATGCGGGCAACGATCGACTCATCTGTTACACACCGGAAGCATGGTACGCTTGTTAGAGCCAAGGATACTGTTCATAGAAAACGAAAGATATAAAATCAAATAGATTTCAATATTGACAATGCTAGAATAATTGACAATTCCACATCTTCTAAACTAACTCCAGAAGAGTTAATAACCCCTAAAGAGGAACAAATCCTGAAGAAACACAAGAACATAGAAATGAAAAATTTTCTATAAACTATGCTCACACTAGAGAAATGTGGAATCGTGAGACAATTATTGTCGATAACATATTCTCATATGCAGTAGCTACTGAAATTATGAATGATGAATCTAAGCCACATTTTGTTGATGAATGTCGATAGATACATGATTGGCCAAAATGGGAAGAAGCAATTCAAGGAGAGTTGGCCTCTCTAGTCAAACGTAATGCATTTGGACCTATAGTCCAAACGCCTGAAAATGTGAAACCCGTAGGATACAAATGGGTATTCACAAGGAAACGAAATGAGAAAAATGAGATTGATAGGTATAAGGTCAGACTAGTGGCTCAAGGTTTCCTATTGAGACTTGAAATTGATTTTGATGAGACATATTCACCAGTTATGGATGCGATCACATTTTAATACTTGATTAGTTTATCAGTCTTAAAATGACTTAATATGCTTCTCATGGACGTTGTCACTGCATATTTGTATGGTACACTAGATACTGATAGCTATATGAAACTCCCTGAATGATTCAAAGCGCAAGAAGCAAATAAGGCAAATCAAAGGAACATGTATTCAATAAAATTGCAAAGATTGTTATATGGGTTGAAACAATTGTGACAAATGTGGTATAATCGTCTTAGTGAATATTTGATGAGGGAAGGACACATCAATGATCTTATATGCCCGTGTGTTTTTATAAAAGGGCTAGAATAAGGATTTTCCATTGTGGCAGTAAATGTCGACGACATAAACTTAATTGGGACTCCTGAAGAGCTCACAAAAGCTGCTGAGTATTTAAAAAGAGAATTCGAAATGAAAGATCTGGGGAAAACAAAATATTGTCTCGTCTTACAGACCGAGCATTATTCAGATGGAATACTGCTCCATCAATCTAATTATACTGAAAAGATTATAAAGCACTTTAATATGGATAAGTCTTACCCCTTGAGTACCCCTATGATAGTTCGGTCTCTTGACCCTAAGAAGGATTCATTTCGCCTTACAGAAAACGATGAAAAAATATTTGGTCCTGAAGTATCGTATCTAATACAATATGTGCCTTATTATATTTGGCACAATGTACGAGACCAGACATAGCATTTGCAATAAATTTGTTAGCAAGATTTAACTCTGCACCAACTCGCCGACATTGGAATGAGATCAAACATGTATTTCTTTACCTTAGTGGAACAAAAGACTTGAGATTATTTTATCTAAATAAATCTGTTAATGATCCTAAATTAGTTGGCTATACAGATGCTGAGTACCTTTCTGATCCTCATAAAGTCCGCTCGCAAACAGGACATGTTTTTACTTTCAATGACACTGCAATATCATGACACTCTACAAAACAAACATTGGTTGCTACTTCTTCTAATCACTCTGAGATTCTTGCGCTTCATGAAGCCAACCAAAAATGCGTATGATTAAGATTTGTCATCCATCATATTGAAAATACATGCAAGTTGTAAGTACCACAAATGCTCTTATAATTATAAATGAAGACAATGCAACATGTATTGCTCAAGTCAGAGGGTGATACATCAAAGGAGACAGAACCAAACATATTTCACCAAAGTTCTTTTACACTCATGAACTTCAATAAAATCGAGAGATTGATGTCAAACAAATACGCTCCAGTGATAATCTTGCAGATTTATTCACTAAGGCCTTACCGACATCAATATTTGAAAAGCTTGTGTATGGCATTGGCATGTGATAGCTTAACAAGTTATGAAATTAATCTTGCCATTATGAGGGGGAGCATTGATCAAGAGGAGCATTGATTAGGTGGAGTTCTTATAGAAATTTATCGTACTGGACATATGTGCACTGTACTCTTTTTTTTCTTGACCAGGTTTTGTCCCACTGGGGTTTCCTGATAAAGTTTTTAATGAGACAGTATGAAGCATGTCTGTCTTCACTTTACAGTTTCCTTATAGAGTTGTATTTCTTTACTTAGGTTTTTTGTCCCAATGGGTTTTTCTTAAGTAAAGAAGGTTAAATACAATTATTTATAAACGGTGGATGTCCCAGGAGTGTTATAACATTGGACATCCTACCCCCCATCCCTTTCATTCTATACACATTCAATTTCAATAACATCTCTCAATTCTCACACTTTGTAATTTGTCTCTTTTATTTATTCTTTTATTCTCTTAACTGAGTTAATTATTATACAGCACCCACATTATTTATAATTTTTTTTAAGTTACCTATAACTCACTATTAATTTCAGTTGAGATCAGAAGACTTAAATGCCCATATCATGAATTTGGCCTCCCTATTTTTAGTATTTGTACCTCTTCCTAATTTGGTCAAGGGCTTTTATGAATGTTCGATTTGTCCCCAAATGCTTTGCGCACTTAAACTGATTACAGATAGTATAACATTGTCCATCTCAAATGATTTGGGCCTAAATCGCTTAGCCCAACCACTTAACCTACTATATAATTTAGTGCACTGCAGATGAAAAATGAAAAGTACCAAATTCTTCGATGCTCCCACATTTTTCAAGAAAAAGATAAAAAAACGATCTTACATGCACAATGTAAGGAACCAACAATCTTATTTCAATAGCTAAGGCATAACACAAAAGCACCGAACTTCATAAAGTTCTAATTCACTCTTTGACACAAATTTAAAACCAAAGCCTGAAAGGCTACTAACATTTGTTTATAATGTGAACAAGTATCTGAATTCTTCAAGAATTATTATAACAACACCCATAATAGAAGTGAAACCAAACATCGACACAGATACAACAGACTTTCCTGGACACAGGACAAAACTGTAAAGCATGAAGTTGCAAACACCAGACCAAACCAAGATGCAACACGCTCATGTGAATGAGAGTGAGCAGGAGCATTCAGCTGTCAGAGCTATAACAGGTCTCGCCTGCTGATAGATTTTCTTTTTGAAAACGCTCCATCTCCTCGTATGCCCATTCAAGACTAGGGCAGTAATGAAGAGGTGGATTAAATCTGCTATCGTCAATGTTATCCGGCAAAAATGCTCCGTTTTGAATCAGGAATTTAACAGCTTCCCTCTTTCTTTCTTTGGCAGCGATGTGCAACGGGGTCCCTGGTTTTACATGTTCATGAAGCAATGGTTACCATTAGCAGTTGAGTAAATAGCACATAATGAATAATTCTTTTTAAAGTGAGTCGCCAAAAAATTGTACTTATCAGTGATGAAAATACTTACAGCCACAAGCACCCTTGGTTCTAGCATCAATGTCAGCACCTCGCTCAAGCAATTCATCCATGACTTCAAGGTGGCCACCCTGAGCGGCAAGGTGAAGCGGGGTCACCCCTTTTGATTTGGGACCCCATGCTGACACATTCACATCCATTCCTTCGTTAAGAAGTTGCTTCACCTGTTCCAGAGAATTTCTAAATCAATAACTGTTACCCATGGTAAAATTCCTAGCACAGAATGGATCAGCAGGAATAATCGCAACTAAAATAGAAATCAAATAATATATTTCCTGAACTAATTAAATATACCAACCTTATTTTAGTATAATATAAAAATAAAAATACAACACTAAAATACAAATGTTAAAAGGAGAAGACCAAAGACATATTACAAAACAAAAGTCAAGAATTAAATTTTCAGAAGGATCTCTGGAGAAACTATACAATTAAAGAGCACCCAACTCTGAGAGTTTGCAAAACCTCCATAATCCATAGTTTTGCGGCTATAATCAACATCATATTGAAAAGAAAGGCGCAACGAAAAAGATTGTAAAGATATTTAAATATTCGTAAGTTAGGTCCTTCAGGATTTGTTGACAAGTCAAATTAATTCAAGTCGGGTCATCAGTTCATAATCTAGCAGTTCAACCCGATAAAGATAGGAGGCAGCACAAACTTATCTCTGCTTCATTTAGAGAGTATGTTCTCTCAATTGAGTTTCAAAAAAATCAATTAGTGTCTCTTCATGCAAGAATATAAAGGCAGGAAAGAGAAAAAAAGAGCAATAAATACGACATAATTACGATTAAAAAAAAATTCATTTATCTATAATTAAAAGAACTTGCATTCAATACAAAGAAAATATTCCGAAGTTCTCTTAATCATTTTTCTTGTTTCCCGTCCCGTCTAACAGTTAGTTTTAAGAAAACATAAAAACCCCAGAAAGAAAAAGTGTCATTCAAACAAAATTTAAGGCTATAAAGAAAGAGAGAAAATAATAAAACGTATATAAATCCTAAAAGAAAGAAACTTACCGCTTTGAGATCACCTTTACGAGCACTGATATGAAGGGGAGTCCAACCCCTATCATCCCTGTCCACCACAGACCTAAAGAAGCGCTTTTTAGACAACTTACGTTGAAAACAAAAAGGACCCAGTTGCTCTTGGGGCATGCTTTCAATCATCCTTTCCAAATTTCTTAATCAAACCAGAAACCAAACCCTGATAATCAATTATCGTTTTTGCTCGCAACAGAAAATTGATTGAAAACAAAACAATAAACAAAGTAGCCGATTTACATGATAGGAGAAAACAGAAATTAGCGAGAAGAAGAGGAGTGATTAGCAATGCAATAGGGAGAGAACGGATTGAGACCAGGGCCCAAAACACGAAGATTTTGAAGCACGACGACGGAGTTAATAACAGGTGAAGATGAAATAAACATAGTAATTGATTAAAAACCCTAACAACACAGAGATTTAGATGAATATTTGGAAATTAAAGAAAAGAACAATTAGACGAATCCGGGCTTGATTAGGAGAGATTTGGGAGGAAACATTAAAATTTGACAGCTTTTGCCCTAATCGCAACGAGAAAGAGGAATTTTATCAGGAATGAAAGATATTTGAGAGAGAGAGAGGTCACAGAGTGTTTTTAAACCGGATATTTTTGTTTGGGTGATTCCTGCTTTCAGGGTTTTGCTCTAATTTTATACTCAATAATATTGGGCTTGGTTGGGCCGGTCCCCGGCCCATGGATTTTTTCAGTTAATTATATGAATTCCCCTCAAGTATGATCAAATAACAAAAAAAAATTTAAGGTTTCAAAAATAACGAAGATTCCCCTGTATTAAGTTTTAAGTGTTAAAACAAACG
This sequence comes from Toxicodendron radicans, assembly GCA_009867345.2. Lineage (NCBI taxonomy): Eukaryota > Viridiplantae > Streptophyta > Magnoliopsida > Sapindales > Anacardiaceae > Toxicodendron > Toxicodendron radicans. The sequence goes on from WYDK02000080.1 coordinate 4,376,644, forward strand.
ATAAAAGCGCACAAAAAAAAAAACAAAAAATCAAACAAACGATAAAAGGGTAATTTGGTAAATTTGACATATTAAAAACGAGTAACAGACTAACAGTATAATCTTTAACGGCTCTTTAACGGTTTTTCAACGATAGGGGAATTGTTGCAATTTTGAAAACCTTAGAAAGAGTTTTGTTAATTTATCATTCCTCAGGGTCTAGTAGTTTTTTTTTTTTAAAAATTGAAAAATAAAACCAAAATCAAATGAATTTATATATTCTTCCGCTCGTCTCCGGACTTCCGCTGTCGCCGACGACGACAATGGACACTGAAGAAATATTACAGGAGTTAGATAGCGTTAATGTTGAGCTTCAACTTGTGCAAGGTGAAGTCTAAACGTATTTGAATTATGAAATTCAAAATTTAATTTGAATTTTCTACTACTAATTAACATTACAGACCAGATAAAGCAATTGTTTGATCGGCAAGAGAAGTTGCAAGAGAGACAATCGGAACTGAAGGCTGTATTGGAAGCATGCGAAGCGTCAGTGAGCCCTACGCTGTGTGGTGGTTCGGTGAGTGTGGAAGACTGGTCAGGGCCGTTTGAGTGGGACTCTCGAGCCGATGATGTTAGGCTCAATGTGTTTGGCATTTCCACGTATCGTGCTAATCAGCGAGAGGTTATTTAGCTTTGGTTTCTTAGTTACTTCATTTATTGTTATTGTTGTTTTATGCTTTCTTAATTGTTAGAAGAATGGAGTTCAACATTTTGATGGTTCTAAGTGTGGATTGAGTATACAAAAGTAGATACTTATTGGACTAGTTTTTCTGGCTCATCCGGAAATTAGTTTAACTTACATAGGCTGAAATAGGATCTACATTGCTTCTGGATGTTGATTTTTTCTGATTTGGAGAATTGCCAAGAATTCATTTGTACTTTTTGTAACAGAATTGTTTTAATACTCTGTTCCTTACTAATGAGGATAAATTTAGAAATTAATTTTCAATCTTTACCAGATTGTAAATGCTGTCATGAGTGGGAGAGATGTTCTGGTAATTATGGCAGCGGGTGGTGGCAAGAGCCTATGCTACCAACTTCCAGCTATCCTTCGTGACGGAATTGCTCTTGTTGTCAGTCCATTGCTTTCTTTGATTCAGGATCAGGTGCTATTTGCTTATTTATGAATAAACAGAGTGTTCTGTGCAGACATTTCGCTTTATATGGCCTTTCTTACAATCATCAATGCTTTAGGTGATGTGCTTGGCTGCTTTAGGCATTCCAGCATACATGTTGACATCAACAACTACTAAAGAAAATGAGAAATTCATATATAAGGCGCTTGAAAAAGGTGAAGGAGAGCTAAAAATATTGTATGTCACTCCAGAAAAGATATCAAAAAGCAAGAGATTTATGTCGAAACTTGAAAAGTGCCATCATGTTGGCCGTTTTTCTTTAATTGCTATCGATGTAAGTATATGATTGAATGTTTTAGACTTGATTTTGAATGCATGCATATATATATATATATATATATATATATATATATATGCACACATACGCGTATTTATACTTTTTTCAATTTTTTTTTTATTATATTGACCATAGGATTCTTGACAGACAATGATTTACAGTTTATTCTAGAAATTCTATAGAATCATTTCGATGCTTGCATACAGTATATATCATTGTGCTTGTTGTATGATAAATTTATTATGTGACACATATTAGTGCCAGATGTCAGCAATTTATAATATATTCCACTAGGCATGATATGATGCCAACAAACCTGATTTTGATTATTAGCCACACTAGGTATTCTTGATATCGACCCGTTGAAAGGTGATCTCATTTACTGAATTTCATCAATGGGAAGTGTTTGATTAGTTGGGTTGCTTTGCAGGAAGCTCATTGTTGTAGTCAGTGGGGTCATGATTTTCGTCCTGACTACAAGAATCTTGGCATTCTTAAGACTCAATTCCCCAATGTTCCTATGGTGGCTTTGACTGTATGTTAATTTCTTCCTCTGTATATACCTATCTAAACTGATCATCTATTATTTGTGTACTAGCTGCAATGTTTGGGTTAATTTAATGAAGTTTACTTTCTAACCTATATTGCAGGCAACTGCTACCCAGAAAGTCCAATATGATCTAATGGAGATGTTGCACATTCCAAAATGCGTTAAATTTGTCAGCACAGTCAACAGACCGAATCTCTTTTATATGGTATAGTTATTGGTGATCTTTTCTTTGTATAGGATCAATATAGCGTGTATTTGTTATTAGAGGGGCTGTTTTTGATGTTCCAGTCATCCTGTGGACCCTTGGTTTACTTTTATATCATCTTCTCTCTTTTAATGAATTTGCTTCTGTTTCTTGTCAAAAAAAGAAAAAATTATGGTCGTTTCTCTCATTTCAGGTACGAGAAAAATCATCAGTAGGAAAGGTGGTTATTGATGAAATTGCTGAATTCATACAAGAATCTTTTCCAAAGAATGAGTCAGGGATAGTTTATTGCTTTTCTAGAAAGGAATGTGAACAGGTTCATATCATTCAATTTCGTCTTTTTTTTTTGTTGGTCCTTTTGTTTCATTTCATTTGTTTCATCTTGATAGAGAGTTTTTATTGAATTAGTGATCTTGCTTTAGTCATTTATTTGTTGGATTAGGAGGTGGCAGTTTCATGAAATTAGAATGATGTTAGTGTCTAACACTGTATTTGACCATACAAGTTGGGCATGCAAATTAAATTTACCTTTTGAAATAGTTAAATGATAATAAGACAAGAGTGTCAAATTCATAGGATTAGTGTGTATAAAACTCTTTTAAAGTCAAACCTGCCCTGACTTATTCTTGGTATTCAAGCACTCTTGCAAGAAATTAGGACATAACAAGATGCTATATGCTAGGTCCTTTCAATCTATTTCACTATGGAACACTTAAAATGTTATAGTACAATGGATCATAACTCTTGAGTTGATTCCTGCTAAAATTTGAGTCTCTCCCTTGGAATTGCCACCCTGTAAACACAATGAAATCATTTCCAAGACATCATCTGAAAACAACCTTAATACGTATGACCTCCTATTTCCCAGGTGTTTCAGGTGCTCATTTTCTTTGAAGGTTGCTTTCTGATTGATGGGATGAACTTTAATTTTCATTCTGAAACTTGAGATATCATTATTTGTTTTTTTCTTAATATATATGTGTGTATTGGATGTGTTAGGAAGTAGTATCTAGCATCTAGATGGAGCAAATGTTTATTTCTATCTCATTGTCAAGAGTTGTAGGTTGCTAAGGAGTTACGTGAGAGAGGAATTTCAGCTGATTATTATCATGCAGACATGGATGTGAATGTTCGTGAAAAAGTTCATATGAGGTACAAATATATATTAAATTACCTTTTTGCTAAGCTTGTTTTTCATATTGATGTTTTACGTACTTAGTGTATATTTAAAAAAAGTTGCTATCAGCTGCATGTTATTGCCCTCTTACTAAAACTGCTTAGTTAGAAGACATAAGACCACAGCATAAATATGCTTGCTATACAAACAACAATATAACTTTCTTTATTGAACCCTTCTGAAGCCATAAAACAATGAGCAGTACACAGTTTCTATCATGGTTTAGTATTTTACAGTCTCATGCATATATTTTATTTATTGACTAATTTATACATTTCTTATTAAATTTTATGGAAGGTGGAGCAAAAATAAGTTGCAAGTGATTGTTGGTACGGTATGTAAGTTGTGATTATCAGTTTTTATTGGTACCAATATTTGCTTTATGGTTCTAATACTTTTGCTTACATGCCAGGTGGCATTTGGTATGGGGATCAACAAACCAGATGGTTAGTATTGTGAATTCAATTTGTGCATTTGTTATCACTGATTGTGAACCAGAAGCTGAGTGGATTCAAGCCATAAGTCTTGGGTTTTTCAACCTTTAGTGGATGAGAACATTAAGGCATTATATGAAAATGGACTAGTCCATCGTATAACATCATTTGTATGTGCAAACACAATCAGTGTGTGCACACTAATATCTTTATTTGCTAAAATGGACTCAATGAAGACTAAAACAGAGATAAACTATGACATTTTTCAATTGGGTATTACTTGTACATTTTTATTGATTGTTAAACTGGATTTTCTTGCAAGGAATTGTTAGGGTTGATTTGGTTCAATTGGTTGTATTGCAGTTCTGTCTAAGAAATAATCTACATATTGGGTAAACCTATACCTCAATTACATGAACTATCATTCTATTCTTCCAAGAGGTTCTTTTACAGAAACATCTGTAATTAGTCTTTTAATTGTGTGATTGTGAACATTTTACTAGATATGAATTGTAACTAATATTCATCTGGATGTGGATTGTTATTTCACCAGGAAAGTGTGATTGTGATTGTTATTGTTATTTTTTTTAATAATTCTTCTCTTAATTTTGGCTTTATCTCTCCTTTTTGTGTTGTCCATGAGAGTACAATCTTCTTATGGCTATGAGTTCTTGTGCTCAAGGGAAGTTTCTTTTCCAGCCATTCGCCCTTCCCACTGCCCCAAACCGTAATTTATTAACTTGCTTTCTTTGCTATTTATTTCTAGATCTATTCACAGATACGCCCAACAGATATTGTCTTCTTATTGCTCATGCATATTCCTCTGTACTATGTTGCTCTCCTGTTTTCAATGTTATAAAAAATTCTTGCATATCAAATGTATGCTTTTATACATGTTCTTATATTTAATATAAGTAGTTGCTTGTAGTCAGGTTTGTCATCCATCACAGTCTGAGTAAATCAGTGGAAACATATTATCAGGTTCTTCATCTTTCCCCAGTAAGCAATTTTTTTTTCTTTTTTCCTATACATCTTTCTGTAACTGATTTTGCTGCAGGAAAGTGGTCGTGCTGGACGAGATGGACTTCCTTCTGAGTGCCTACTCTTTTTTAGGCCTGCTGATGTTCCTAGGCAGGTACTACATAGTTTGACATTCCAAACATATGTTATATTTTCTCAATTCTTCCTCTATTTGTAAATTGTGACACTTCTTTGGGCAGAGTTCAATGGTCTTCTATGAGAATTCTGGATTGCCGAATCTTTATGACATTGTACGGTATTGCCAGGTACAACCTTTTGTACCTTTTTAATTTTTTATTTTGCTATGGTATTGCTATCAACCAACAAGGAGAGCATGAGCTATTGTTCATCATTGTTTTGAATGTTGGACCTGGAAATATTTCATGTCTAGACATTAATTAATTTGTGTTCTTGTACCAGTCTAAAAAGCAATGTCGACGAAGTACTTTTTTTCGGCACTTTGCTGAGCCATTACAGGACTGCAATGGTATTATTTTTTGCCATTAAAATTCTGGTGATTTGTTCAAATTTTTTTGATACTTGTTTTGAATAATATAATGTTAACTTTGTGTTTTCTTAGGGATGTGTGACAACTGTGCATTCTCAAGTGAGGTTAAAGAAGTGGATGTATCTCGTATGTTTCCTTGTCTATTGTGTTATACAGATATATGGTTTCTGGTTTTATTTTTAAGCACTGATCTAATTCATTCACTATATGTCTGGTTTTATTTAAAAGTTGAGTGTGATTCCTACCTATGGTTTTAAATTTCCTACTTTGCCCCTGAAGTAAATTATAAATTTCTACCTTTGTGACTGGGTACTTCTTTGGAACTCCATTTCTGTCCTTGAGAAATAATATCTCTTATGGCATGTTTATCCTTGAGAGATAAAATCTCTTATGGCATGTTTAATACGCAGGATAGTACACTACAAATCCAGGGTACTGTATTAAATGCTCCAAGGCAGGTGTTTGACACACTTCAAACTTCAGACTGGATTCGGTAAAATGATCAAACATTACAACAGGAAGTGCACTAAATAGTGCCATGGTACATGGTTGTGAGTTACCTTAAAGGATTAAATTCTGCCGCCTATCTCTATCAACTTAAATTTTACAGTAGTTGGTTAGTGTCCTTTCCCAGCCAGAGTATTAAAGCGAGTTAACGGTTGAGTCCCAGACTGGTGTTAGGGGGAGATCATGGGCTTATGAAGGCCATAAAGCCGTCTGCAACTCAATGCACCCCCTGCCGCCAAATGTGGGACTCGGTGCTACCCTTAAAGGATTAAATTGTGTTTCTCCCTATTAGCAATTTGTATTAAAATTGGTTGGTACCATTTCCCAACGTGGTGGCCCTTGCTTCTCCCACCATGTCATACGCCATGGAGAAACAATTTTGTTCATAGTCAATGTGCTGCTTCTAGCCAAAATAATTTCCAACTCTTAATAATTAGTTGTCTAAAAATTTTAAATCTGTTGTATGCCCTATGTTTTCAGCTGAAACTTTCTTGTTGTTACAGGCTTATTCCATTTCTTTTTGTTATTGTAAAATTGATATCTAATTTGCATGTTAGAAGGCAAATGTAGAATTGCTTTATTTCTGCATAATATATGCCTACTCTTTGCAGGTCATGCAAAATTTATGGTTTCTTTGCTGCAAGACATGAAAGAGAATGATCAGAGATTGACATTGTTGCAACTAGTGGACAAAATGAAAACTAAGCGCAAGGAACTAGGTAGGTTTTATGCTTCTTGTTGTGCCCGAGATGAATGATGAGAATTTTCATGTTTATGAACAACAGAAAGACATGAGCTAGAACTGTTTTCAATTAATTTTCATTTATCTGGGTTGGCAAATGGGGTGTTGCATTGAAACTATAGAGGGGCTCTAGGCTAATTTTTTGGTTGTTAGGAATTGTAAGATAAACCTTTATGGGTCTTCCACAGTATCCTTTTTTGCTTAAAGAATACCAAATTGTCTTTCAATAGAGATAAAATGAGTTATGATCCATGGCATAAGTTGCTTGTGACAGTTATAATTTTCAATAATTGTTCCTAAATTTGTGTAATATAGCTATTGTAATGATATTCTTTTTTGTTCATGTTAATACTTTTATGTCCAGCTCTATCTTAATCGTGTAAGCACTTCTTGGATTTGATGCATCACCATTTATGTTATTTGAATTTAACTTTGGTTATGACCCTTTTTCTTTCTTTCCTTCATTTTTCGCTTCCTTTCTCTGATGTGTGAATAGCAGGTTCTGACCTGAAGAAAGAGGAAATAGAACAGCTTGTGTTAAAGCTTATCGTAGATCGTGTTTTGGTAAGAATAAGACCCTACAGACCTGGAATCTTTTCATATGAGCTTGCTTGTGCTCGTTTCCTTGTCTGGGTTAAAAAACTGTAGGAAAATGTTTTATTTTGTTATGTTCATTAATATCAAAGGTGCCATACCAGAATTTTGTGAATGTTCCATTTCAAACTTTTAAAGACATAAGCTCAAATAATTATTTTTAAAGATACTTTCCCTTTCTCATCTTGTGCATAATAAAGGGAACGGTATTCAGTCTGTTTATGGTATTATCATTTCAGATTGTAATAGAAATCTGTTCTTTTTGTAGAATGAAGAATTTCAGCATACGGCTTATTCTACGAATGCTTATGTAACAGTAGGACCACTGGCAAAACAAATGTTGCTAGGTATGATGCATTATTCCAAAGAAGATGCCAGGTTATACACCTTGAACATGAGATTTCTAGAATTAGATTATATACTGCTATCTAACTCTTTGATACTTACTCATATTCCTTGTTATAGAGTGCTTCTTCAATCAGTATGTTCATGATGATTTGGATGCTCAATATAAAGTTAACTCAAGACACAAGAATTAGAAAACTCAAGTTCTTTAGAAATTTTGATCTTAGGTTATTTGTCTTTTTATCTCTAGGTCGTTTGTGCTCATTCCTTTTCAACATTGTTGAACTCTTATCACATTCATCATGCAAGAATCCATAGCTAAATTTTGCATTTGTTAGAAAAATTGTCGTTTATACTGATTGATCACAATTAGGAGGGAGTTACTGTGCTAATAAAGTGGTATGTTACCTGCCTTTGTTGAGTACAAAAAGTGATCCTCAAGATGAAATGAAAGGGCCTCCATATAAATCAATTGTGTTCTAAGAACTTGAACAGAACTAGACATTCCCTTTCCGGTTAACATATAGTTGTCTTTGTCTAATATTGTTCATTAGATAAGAATATTTATAATCGTTTCAGACCTAAATATTCACGTGCTATATTTTACAAGTATTTTATGATTGACAACTATTTAACAGGAAAGAAGATCATTAAACTTGAGATTTCTGGCGGACAGAAGAATACAAATGGCGGAAAGAAATCAACCAAACGCAGTTTCAGCTCATCTGCTTTGGAGCTTAAGCTTGATGAGCTAAGGAAGGAACTTTCTGCTGCTGATGGAGGAATACTTCCTCATTCTGTCTTGTCTAGTCAAATGATCAGAATTATAAGTGCTCAGAGACCCAATTCGATGGGAGAGGCAAGTTTCAACCATGTCAATTCTCCCTTTGAAGATGCAGCATGTTGAAGTACCGAACCCTTTAATGATGCATGTTTAAACCACTAGATTTTGTTTGTTCGCTATCACCTTTACTAGAAAATATGACTGCTGGATTTTGTGGCTTTCTCAAATCCGAAGACCTAGCTGTCTTTAGTGATTAGTTCACTCATGGTGAGGTGTAAATTGTGCGCTCCTCATAAACACCTGCATGCATATATGCATATGCTTACATGTAAACATACTTGCACAGGCGCATGCTAATAGAAAGAAGATCATTCTATTTAGTTACTTTTCACTATAGAAGATGTCGAAAACTTCTACAAAATTCAATTTAGAGATCAATATTATAAACAAAATCTTAACTATGCATCATCTAATGTATCTTGCAGTTGGAGAAGATAATAGGAAAGTTGAAGACAGATAAGTACGGGATGAGAATTCTTGAAGAAATCAATAAGTGCGCCAATGCTGAACAGCCTGATGTCTCTGCTTCGAAAGAAGGACAAACAAGTGAAACTAGAGATAAGAAGCGCCTGAAGACTGAAAAGTCTGTTGTCGTTGTTGAGAGTAGTGATGATGAAGAAGTGTGAAAGACTTGGGAAAGTTTTGTGAAATTCCTGAAGGTACCACTACAAACAATCACCAATGACATCTGAATGTAAATATATGTTGTGATTTAAGTTATTTTTTGTGTAACTTTCCAGCTTTTAAAATACTTCTATTTGGCGTAGTTGGCATAGATTATGTTCTCTTACAGCCAGAAAAATATGTACCTACTTGTGACAAACGGAGGAGTTTTTTCTTGTCTCATTTTTTTGTCTAGTGGGATCAAAATAGAACAGAAATTTTTTCTGCAATAGGAACATTATATTATGGGCCTTCACTGTTCTTCTATTCCATCTTTTTGATTAATATCATTGCACAAATTTTTTTTTTCATTGATTGATTATTTATTCATCAATTTCAAAACATATAAAAATTAGACTTGTTAGGTGCGTATTTTTTAAGTAAAAAATTTTATTGCTTTTGACCGGATTACACATTTATTTACCAATGAATAGCCAACAATCAGTGCCTGACCAAAGGTTGGGGTGTTTCTAATAGTTTCGAAAACTATAGGGTGTGTAATAACTTATTCTTAAGAAAAAAAATAGAAGAAGAGACCCTACATGAATTCAACTATTAAATCGTGTTCTGAGCTTTTGGTGAAATGGTAGTAAAACAACGAACGAGGATTAGACAAATAGGAGGAAATTCGAAAGCTGTGTATCTTCTTCTTCTTTTCTCTCAATGAGTTCCAACGCCACAAAAGTTTCGTTCTCCGTTCAATCAAAACCAAACCGGAAACAGTCGAAAACCGTCCATCGTCAACATGGAGATCAAGATGAAGTCCAACCCACCAAACACTTCGTCACCGAATTCGATCCAAACAAAACCCTAACCGACGCCAAGCCAAAACCCAGACTCATAATCCCGCCCAAATCCAATGAATCGCGTCTGCACAAGAAGATGAAGAACATCGACCTCCCCAACGAAGCCTCCGATCAACTTCAATTGGAGCTCCATAGCACAACCGAAAAAGCTGAGGGTGCCGATCAGGTTACGTATGGTCTTAATTTGAGGAAGAGTGTTGGCGGCAATAAGGATGAGGAAAAAGCGGCTGATTCTGTGTCCGCGTTTGAGCCTGTAGAGAGGGTGAAATCGAAGGATGTGAAGTTTGATTTGGAGGGATTGCCGGATGACGAGGGGTTTGAGCAGTTTGAAGATATGCCGGTTGAGGATTTTGGTGCTTCGTTGCTTGGTGGATTGGGTTGGTATGAGGGTAGAGGGCTTGGCAAAAACCCTAAGGGAAATGTTCAAATTAAGCAAATTGAGAAGAAGAGTTTTGTTTCTGACGATGCTATTGCTGGTTTAATGAGTAGTAAGGACAAGAGGAAAGAAGAGAGACGGATTGACTCAAATGGAGGCGATAGAAAGGATAAACCGGTCAAACATCGAAGTCAGGAGAGTGAAGATAGAGATGGAGTGAATAGAAATGGGAGCCAAAAGCAAAGTAGAGAGAGTGAAAAGAGAGGCAGTATTAATAATGGGAGTGAAAGAAGTAGTAGAGAAGGTGAAAGGAGAGGCAGTAGTAATGATGGGAGCAAGAAAAGAAGTAGAGAGAGTGTGAAGAGAGACAGTAATGGTGATGAAGAGGGGGTTTCTTGGCTTAGGCGTCATATTAGAGTAAAGATAATAAGCAAAGAGTTTAAAAAGGGAAGATTGTATTTAAAAAAGGGAGAGGTGGTCAATGTAGCGGGGACTACGTGTAATATATTGATGGATGACGGTAGAGAATTGATAAAAGGTGTTGATCAGGATCTTCTTGAGACTGCATTGCCGAGGAATAAAGGTGGGGTTCTTGTTTTGTATGGAAAACATAAAGGTGTGTTTGGGAGTTTAGTCGATAAAGATATGGATAGAAATACAGGCATTGTTTTTGATGCGGATACAGAAGAGTATTTGAATGTTAATCTAGAGCAGATTGCAGAGTATACTAGAAGTCCGAGCAGTATTGACTATTGATTCTCTTGCTTCAACAAGATGCAAGACCCTGTTGGATGGGCTTGCCCTCTGATCAATAGGTATTTCAAGCTGTACCTCCTGTAACACATAGGGTGATATATAGTTCTTTCGTGCTAGGAATATTGTTAAAACATCTAATCTCATTTTAAATGAATTTTTAGTTGTAGTTTAATATGTTACTTGTTACTGTTATCTGTCTATTTGATTATTTGTTCTGTGGGAAGAGCTTTACTTGGTAATTTATTGTTTTATTTATGAGTTCTTGGTTTTATCAGCTAATGGTGTTTATTCTTAGAAGATATTTGCTGGAAATCATTAACTAACTGAAACAATAGTAATGCTGACTATACTATTCGACACTGAAATGAAATGATTTTTTTGAATTTTTGTGAATACTTAAACAAATGTTCTGCACATACATAATCACACTCTATATTCTGTGTTCAATATCTTTTACAATCACAGAATTCTTATAGTTAGATGTGAGGAGATCATTGGATGCATGAAATTTCTTACATGATTTTTTTTTCTTTGACAATCTATATATTGTCAATCTGTATTTGGATATTTTTATTGTCTACTTTAACAATCCAAGTAACTCTTTTGGCTCTTTTAGTTTGAACCTCTGCTAATTATGGTATTCAATGCATATTATATAATGTAAGGTCAGTGTAATTGGAGATCAACTTGATGTTTGATTTTTATTGGCATAGGAATATGTTGAATCTTCTGCCATTTTAGCAGTGTGAAGTGATTGATTTCACATTACAGTTATCGGGTCAAGTGTATTGCACAATTAGCTATTTTGTTTATTTTTTTTTTTTATGTGTGGGAAAATGATGTTAGAAATTGAGATGTGCATCATGGAGCGTATCCTTGAATAAGAATCTGATAGAAACCCACTCCAATATCTCAAACAATCAACGAAACAGCAGCAAACAAACCAATAGATAAACCCAGAAACAACAAGGAACACAGCAAAAACGAAAGCAGTAAGTGTGTAATGATATTAAGCAATTCTACACCAAGATAGGAACAACTCCAGCCAAATTAATACAAACAAGTAAAAATTAAAAGGGACAACAGAAACAAAATTAACATAAGCCTGCTGGACTTCAAGGGCCAGCAACCTCCCAATTCTCCACTTTTCACTTTTCTGAATATTCTCCCAAATCTCCCTATCTTCTCCTTTTATTCCACTCAGTCTCTCTCCATAACAGAATTCCTCAATTACCTATTCCCCTAATGCCATGTGTCCGACCTAAACCAACCTTAACACCACTCGCACAAGGAACCTTCTTGCCAGCTACCCACAATCCTCTACTTCACACCCTTATGTCTAAGGATAGGAGTTAAACCCGCACCTGAGGGGGCCCACCCCATTTGGGACGGGGTTCACCCGCCAAAATCGGTTGTAGGTGCGGGTGCGAGTTTAAAAAGAAAACCCGTCGCCAGGTGCGGGGCAAGTGTGGAGATAGTATTGGCCTCCCACCTTCACCCTCACTTACCCCAAAATATAATAAACTAATAATATTATAGTTCTAATTAAATTTTTCAATGTAAAAGTGCGTTTGTTTGAAATTTTTCATTGAATTCTATTCATATAGTAACATTTGTTCATATTTTTGTAATTACGACGTTGTTCAAATTGTTAACCTTGTAAAAAAAAATATGAATAATTGAAAAGTTGTTTTCCCAACCTAATCCATATTTAATTTGAATAATTATGTCTGATTAAGCAATAACATTGTAATGCATTTGTTATTACATTTTTTTTATTAATTTATTAGATAAAATTTTATTAGAGTGTCTACAATTTAACAAAATCTTATTAATAATATATGGGACAAGAAGTCTAATTTATATATTGAAAAAAATAAAACAATTAGTTATAAGGATTAATATATACTCAAAAAGTTAAAAAAAAAAATCACAACTTACAACATTATGGTATGGGGTTAATAACCCGCGGAAGATTTTTTTTGATAAAACCCCGTTGAGCGGGGCAAGGGTGGGGTGGGTGTTAGGGTATCCCCTCTCCCCTGGGGTGGGTGCGGGGCTAATTTTTCAAACACGTCCTTGGGTGTAGGTCGGGTGTGGGGGTGGATATAGGGGGCGGGTGCTGGTGCGGGGGACCGTGCACCCGAACTCAACCCATCCCATGCCCATCCCTACTTATATCTCCTACTATAAACCAGTACATCAGGGGTCTCATCAGAATCATTCTATTTTTAGTTTAATTCTGTAATTGCATTGAATTAATCCTAAATGGCATTCATAATTTCCCAAAAAAAATTGAAATTCAGCAAGGGATAATTGGATAAATCCATTTGAAAAGGTTAGTAAGTCTAGTGTAGAATTATATTGTAAGTTTGAATTTCTTGCTTCAATGGTTTCTCTTGCAAGGATTAACTCTTGTAATTGGATCCAAAGAAGAAGTTCAAATGTTTGTGTTTCACCATGTTGGTGTTCATAGTGTAACTGTGTAAGAGGCAAGGGAAGAGTATTGAGCTTCTTTTTATTGTCCCTGGATCTTGAAGTTCTATGTTTTGTTCATTGCTAAAGTGAGTTTGGATGTTCTGTTCTCTAGCAAGTCCTTACTCATTGAATAGTTTTGTTGGTTGGTTGTGGAAAAGAATGCTGCAATACTT
>WYDK02000080.1:4412425-4428352 GCA_009867345.2 Toxicodendron radicans
TTGATTAAATTGTTATAATGGATTAAATTATATAAATATAATTATTTTATTTGTTAATTAAAAATTAAAATTTTTTTTTGGTAAATTACAAAACTCCCCCAAAAATATATAAAAGTAGGGGGGGATTTTTTAAATTTGACAAAGCCCATTAGGACCGGTCCTGGGACCGGTTGGGACCAATCCTAGCGGTCTGGTCCTGGGCCTAGGACCGGGCTGGTCCTTAAAAAATATAAATGGGACTGGGACCGGTCCCAAAAAATGGGACTGGTCCCTAAAAGGCCCGGTCCCAAAAAGAAACAGGCCTTAATGGTCTGGTCTCGGGACCGGACCGGTTCCCCATTTGCCTACCTATAGGTGGGGCTACACTTGACTTGGGAAAGAGAGTGGTGAAGGCAAATCTAGCTCTTGGATCTTGGTCATGAAATTGAAACCTACCTACTGCAGAGAGGAGAGATTTGTCATTGTGTGGATATTGAGAAAGTCCAAATGCACTTGGGATTCAAAGAGCAATGAGCCCATCAGGTAGGGATGGGCATTGGACCCGTACCTGTGAGGTCTGCCTCACCCAATCCTATTTGGGACGGATTTCACCTGTTAAAATTGGGTGTGGGTACAGACGGGGGTCTAAAAATAAAACTCTTTATCAGTTGTTGGGCGAGTGCTGGGATAGTATTGGACCCGCACCCATACCTGCCCCGCACCCGCACTCTTCACAAAATATAATAAACTAATAATACTATAAATCTAATTAAGTTTTTCAATGTAAAAGTGTATTTGTTTGAAATTGTTCATTGAATTCTATTCATATGGTAAAATTAGTTCATATTTTTGTAATTACTACACTAGTCAAATTGTTTACCTTATCCAAAAAAATGTGAATAATTAAAAAATTGTTTTCCCAACCTAATCCATATTTATTTTGAATAACCATATCTGATTAAATATGACATTGTAATGCATTTGTTATTACATTTTTTTATTAATTTTTTCGATAAAACCCCGTTAAGCGGGGTGAGACGGGGCATGTGTGGGGATCTCCCCTCCCCCATGGGACGGGTGCGGGTTTCTTTATTAAACCTATTCCTCGGTGCGGGTCGGGTGTGGGTGCAGGTTCGGGTGCAGGGGACCATGCATAGCACCCAACCCGCCCCATGCCCATCCCTACCATCAGGTGCCAGTTTCTTTTTACAATCGCCGGAGTCTTGTTAATGCTGTGAAATTAGTTGATGGTGTTATTTGTGCAATATCTGGTGTTCGAAGAACGGCAACACAAAAGGTGAACCTCTGAATCTTTGGTTATTATTTTTGAAATCACTCTAATCCATATAATTACACATTCCAAAATAGAATTAAGTTCAATTAATTATCAACTCGATGATGAGACATTTTTTCCTTATGGATTGTCTTTAAAATTTCTGACATATAGCACATCTATGGGTCGGCAAAAATTTCTGACATATCACCGGATTCTTGTTTTAATGCTGTGAAATCAAATCCTTAGTCTGACGACCCTCGAACCCTCAACAAGACTTTAATACATTCGACCACCTATAAATATATTATCTCAAATAGAAGTTGAGAGAAATTGATTGGGAAAGAGTTGGATAAATCCTCCATCTCTGAGGAGCTATTTCTAGCTTCCCTCAAAGGTAAGGAAATTAATATTACGAAATTATCCAGAAATTCAGTACACGACAGTGGATCAGTACATGTGACGCTATATATAACATGGTTGATTTTAATTTCAACAAATAAATTAATGTAGCCAATTCATGATTAATTCCAAAGTATTTACTGAAAGAAATAAAAGCAACTGGAATTGGTCATCTGTTGGTAATTCATTTGGTATTTTATTGTAATATTTATTTGTCTCTTGATTACATAATCCACAAATTTTAAGGACAAGAACTAGATTTATAATTTTCCAGTTTTAGTTTTCTTTTTATAAATATTATCTATTATATTTATTAAAAAATAAGTTTTTTTTAATATTTAAGGATTTTTTTTTAAATAAATGATAAAATTTTACAAACAAACAAAAATAAAATCTCTCAAATCAAACCTCTCCTCCTTATGGCCGGATACAAGTTCTTTAGTAATTAAGATGAGTTGTATCTAAAGATCTTGTGTTCGAATCGCGACAGAGACAACTATCTGTTTTAAAAAAAAATATTAACAGAACATATATATAAATCCAAACAAGCCTTTGAGCTTTGACCGTTTGACGCAGGCATGCAGCGGGTTATTTTGGGTAACATTTTCAAATCCGACCCGTAAAATGTCCAAGTGAGTGGCAGCAGCAACAGACAACAGAGATTCGATTATCTGGTTGGCTACATGCACCATTATCACATATATGAGAATTCCGTTATCTCCGTCTCTCCCTCTGCTTCAAAATGCCGATATCTAACGCCGCCACCGTCCTGTCTACTCTTCCTCCAATTCAAACTCCAAAGGCAAGCCAGTTTTTAGCTCCTTAATTGTTTTCGAATATTTTACAGTCCTCAGCTTTTCATAGCCATTAGTATACACTTACAATTTTGTTTTTCTTTTGGCCAGTAATAATCAAGTGCTTTGTTGTATGAGAAATGATTTGCAGATTGGCTTTTATTTTTGCTTTATTATTCTGATTATAAATTTCCTGGTTAATTTGTTTATTTTTTAAATTTTTTGAGCTTAAAATTTGATAGTTGGACTATGGAATCTCTGATCTGATGTATTGCTTAAATGCAATGAATCACTTTGCTATAGAATACAACTAAATTTTCTGGATTGAAGTTTTGTGGAAGGTTTTTCTTTGCCTGACTAATTTGTTGTCACAAATTGTAGTTTAACGACAAAAACTCCTCAATAAAATGTCATGGCAATTTTGGTTATAAAAGAGTCAGCACATTGACAGTGTACAGAAGACTCAATTGCTCTACTTATTCTGTTGCACGGGATGGAAGTAAGTCGGCTGACTTTGATGTGCCATTCCCCTGTGACTATCCTGAACTTCTTCAACAAGTAAGATTTCACCTTATATGCATAGAGTAATCTGCAATTATTTTGTTGATTAATTATGTGAAACTTTGATAGTGTAAGGTGTAGAATGAGAGAATTCTGCTGTGCAAGATTTGTGGTTCAGCAATATTACTGAGCTTTTGCTAAAACATAATGTATTTTCTTGATGGAAAAAAAAGTAGAAGAATTTAATGGAAAAAAGAAAGAAAGAAAAGATAAGTCTCGGTAATCAAATACGATACTAAGTCAAGAAATGAACATGCAATGCAAATGCAATAAATACTATTAAAGTTGTGCCAATGATGCTTCAAAGAGTACAAATCGTCTATTATTAAATCCTGATAGATATTTTTGCGAGATTGCTTTCAATGTAGACAAGTAGTATGTGTTCATTGTAAGGTGTCTTTCTCTGTTATTTATTTAGATAATTATAATGTGTATTTCTTAACAAAAGCAAATGGACATGAAATTTATGTAAATGAAACAGTGTCATCAGTCAACATTACTCGTATCTGAACATTGAGCACCTAAAGATGAGTGGTAAAAGCACCTTAAAGAAATGGACATGGAACAGACTCCGAGGAACCTTTTGGAATATATATTCTCTGTGTGTGAGTGTCTATCTGGTATATTATCAATGTTTCCAACCTTTTTAGAGTTTGTATGTGAATTCTTATCGTATTTATTGTGGTTGTGACATTTACTTTGGGTTTGTAAAATTAACAGGCAAAAAATGCAGCTGAATTAGCTGCTAAGGATGGCAAACAGTTGATGGTGAGTTAGTACTGGATAATAGAAGAACTTATAATCTAGCACACATCAACTGCCAAAAGTATATAGTTTGTGACCAACAAGTGTATGTTACAGGAAATCGAATTCCCAACAGCTGGACTTGATTCTGTACCAGGTGCTTTCCACTTGTCCCACCTTCATTCCTCTTGGGGATTCCTGTTATTGCCTCCCAATTTATCTAGACTGTGTTACAGGTGATGGTGAAGGAGGAATAGAAATGACCGGAAGTATGATGCTAATACGTGAATTTTGTGATCAGTTTGTAACTCCTGAGAAAGCTACACGAACTAGAATAGTAAGCCTTTGTGCCTATGATCAGTACTAGAATAATATTTTTCCTTCAATTTGTCTTTTTAAGAAAAGCACTCTGCTGTTAGGGGAGAGGTTTTGTTGTGCATCCTTCTCTTAATTTTATTAGGAATGAAAGGTAGAGGGCTGTAAATCTGAACTTACTGCTGTTTTGTATAAGGAAAAGTAAAAGCTAATTGAATGTTCAATTTTATTTTAAATTATGAAGCTTATTATAGCATAACCAGCTTTCAAAAAATATTATATACATGATTTGATTAAACCAAATAATATTTTAGGGGATTCAAGAATTTTCTGTTATTCTATATGCTTGGCCTTATCAGCAGTTAAAACTTGTTATATTTTGCTTCTGTATATTATATTTCTGGGCACTAACATTGCAACATTAGATGAGTGAGAAATGATTGTCAGTTTGTCACTAGGGCCATCTTATATAGTTTATGTGATTCTGAATTCATGATTGTTGGGAAATAGATTTGCATTTGTTTTTTTTTTTCCAGAAATGAAAGTGAAAGATTCTTGTTTATGTACTATTATTAAGGTGATGAAGTTTTCTGGACAAATGATAGTGAAATCGACTTTATGTTTCGTGATATAGGACATTGTTGACAAATCGTTAAGAAGTTCTCATATATATATGTGTTTTCAGGCTGCATTGAGACGAAGAATATCAATCATATGTTGTGTAAACATTGCTACATGGGTGCCTTACCAACGCTCTGTGCAGTTTAAAGACCTTGTTCTGTTTCTCTGACATATGATCATGAATGATTTAGTGATTTTGGTCAGTCATTTGGTGTCTTCATTTGTAGATCAAATTTTTGTGGATAAACCTGACATTTGTTTCTTTAGTTTTTCCCGGAGGCAAATGAAGTAAAATTTGCAAGAAAATCGGCATTTGAAGGAGCATCATTTAAATTGGACTATCTCACAAAGCCATCATTTTTTGAGGATTTTGGATTCACTGAAAAGGTCAAAATGGCAGACCGCGTGAAACCAGAAGATGAAATGTTCCTAGTCGCCTATCCATATTTTAATGTCAACGGTAGCTTCGAACATCGTGTCATCTTAATAAATATTCATTCTATAAATTTCTTATTTCTGCAATTTCTTTGCCATTTAGAGATGCTTGTGGTGGAAGAGCTTTACGAGGAAGCAGTCTCTAATACTACACGGCAAATGATTATATTCAATGGAGAACTTGACCGGATAAGGTCTGGGTGTATCCTCTTCTATTGTTGCATGATTATCATTAATCTCATTGTTTTAGGATAATTTTGATGCTGGATAACAGTTTTTTTATACACACCCATCAAATTGGTCACTTGTTTCACCACTTGATATTATTTTAATTCTGATTACTTCCTACTTTTCTCTTTTTTCAATTATCATTTTAATTCAAGAAACAAAAAAAATTTCTGGTATTGTTGGGAAGTTCAAGGACCATACTGTTGCAACATTTGTCCATATCATTGGTGCTTTTATATTGTCTATTCAGATCAAAGTTATCCTTGACTGACTAAGATTATCCACCATTTTTTTACCCTAAGCTTGCTGCACTAACCAAGACTCTCCTGCCTAAGATGGAGACTGTATATTATATTCACAATTTTAAAGGTCGCAATGGAGGAGCCCTTTTCAGGTTTGCTAGCTAGTAGCTGAGATTCTGCTGCTTCAGTGTAACTAATTTATGTTTTTCAAAAATTCGGAAACCTCTACTGCTACCTGTTTGGCTCCATAGAGAGAGTTGCTATATTTAAAATATAGTCACTATTTCTTGATGTTGCTGTAACTGCTAAATTAAACAGTATTTTTCGCTTCTGTTAGGTGCTACCCAGGTTCCTGGAAAGTCTTCAAGAAAGTGAGGAATAAGTATATTTGTTTGCATCAACAGGAAGCTATGCCATCCCTCAAGGAAGTCGCCTTGGATATCCTGCCATCAGCTTGAGATTTCAGTATGTAGTGATCTGTCCATGTTGATATAAATCAACTTATGATTTTTTTATTTTTCCAAATATCAACTGCAACATGTCACTAAATAAAAGAATGTCCCACATGCTCATCATATTTACAAATACGCACAGAAAGATCCAGAATACTTGTTCATAGTATTAATAACATATATTAAATTACTTGCAGGCAACATTGGCTTCTGGCAAAGTGTGAGGAAGTGTGACAAGAAAGCTCAAGAAGGAACAAGGTTGATTCTTCTAATGGTTTTTAAATGTACATATTACTGCATTGGTGATTCTTTTATTCTGCATTTCTAATGTTCATTAATAATAGTATCAGAATTATATATATAAGTTTATGTTTGAGCTGCGAATTTCTTATATATCATATAGTGCTACAAAACCAGCATATAGTGCTGAAAACCCCGAGATTGAACTAAACCTTTACTATGGCATCCACAAAAAACCAAACACATTGCTCAGTTTACCGAATTATGTCACCCGGAAAATAGTTCTGAAGAAGGAAGAGAATGGCTTGGAATTTATGTCCCTCATACTCTATGGATGGAGATTTGGGAGATAAGGGAAGGGAAGCTGAGCATCAGTCTGTAATTCAATATCCTAAAGAAAGCTTCATAACTTACCTGTGATATATAATAACAAAGAATCTTACTTCACTTGTGATTGAGGGTAACGATGAACTGATGGTGTTACCAAATGGGATGTTCCTAAACCTCACTGGCCTTAAAGTGCTGCCAACTGACCTAAAAAACCTCAAATCTCTCGAGTCATTAGGTATTAGGGAGTGTCATGAGCTTGAGTCTCTTCCTGAAGAAGGACTGCAGAGACTGATCTCTCTTCGTTATTTGGAAATTGATTATTGTGAGAACTTTAACTGTTTGTCTGATGGATTTAGAAACCTCACTACCCTTGAGAAGTTGGTGCTCTGTGGCTGCTCAAAGCTGGCAGATATGCCAGGTGATTTTCAGCACCTTGTTCCCTCAAATGTTTGAACTTAATTGGTGAACCAGCTCCTAGAAGTTTAAATTCTCCCAATATTTCTTGTGCTGCTTTACCCGAGGGCTTGCAACACATCCCCTTCAACATTTGCTTCTACGGCCCAACTGGCTGGGCAACCTTACATCTCTTCAGTCACTTAGAATTTATAGATGTGGTAAATTGAGCTCTCTTCCCACGAGCACCCAGAATCTATCCAAGCTGCAACATTTAGAGATATTCGAATGCCTTGAATTATATAAGCGATAGGGATGAGCGGATCTAGGTACCCTGTCCAATTCCAAAGAACCAGAACCGGTCGGTTCCTTGGATTTGGAACGGAATCGGAATCTATCTGTTCCGATTCCTAGGTGCCCAGAATCAGAACTTGTGTTACAGGTTCCGGTTCCGGGTACCTTGTAAAATTACTTATACCTCTTGATAGTTTAAAAATGATAAATATACCCCAAAAAATTACAAATACACCATGGATACCCGTCGGTTCCACCTCGAGCACTCAGACCTTGGTTTCAGTTCCAGTTCCAGTTCCGGCTCCCGCTCTGCTTCCTGAAGTGGAGGAACTGGAATCGGATCGCACAGAGTCGGTTCCACCAAATTTGGAACTGAAACCGACCCTATGTGGGCCGGTTCTGGTTCCGGTTCTACCATTTATCCATGCACATCCCTAGTAAGCAATGTGAGAAGGAAGTTGGTGAAAACTATTACAAGATAGCCCACATTCCATTTGTAGAAATCTGTATATTGAAGCGTTGATCGAGGCAGGAGTGCAATCATTGAATCAAGTTGAAAGGCATATCATGGCCTTAATTAAGATTTTGTTATGTGATTAAGTTTATGTCATTGTATGGTTTTGAATGTATGTAGCTAACCTTATGTCGTCGCACCATCACCTCCCACAACCTTGTGGTGTCGTATGAGGTCTCCACAGCCTTGCATTAGAGGCCTTGGGGACCTCAAGGCGGTCGTAAAAGGCTTGAAAGCCTTCAACGCGACACCGATTGAGGCCAAGCAAGGCCTCTTGGTAGCCGAAAAGGCCAGATTTAGCCCTTGGAGGCGTCGCTAGGGCCAAATCTTGTACCTATCAACATCGAAAGGCCGCATCTAGCCTTGGTGCCAGTGAGGCCAAATTCGGCCTCTCAACACCTGTCGAAGCTAGATTAGGCACTATCGACATCTTTAAAGGCAAGATTAGGCCTCTATGAATTTGTTAGAGGCCATATCAATTTTACATGCTTATCAGTTAACTTTAACGGTAAAAGTTAACAAAATAAAGGTTTAGGTCCTATTTCTAAAACTAAGAGGTGCTTAATGTATTTCCCTAAACACATGGGGGTTTACAAGGAGACACAGGGGAAGAGATGGGCTGGGGAGATGAGGTTTGGGTGCAAGGGAGTGGGGGAGAGGAGGTGTGGGGAAGGAGACGGCTATTATGGAGTTTTTAAAATTTTTTTTATTGTTTTTCATTTTATTTAAGAATTTATTTATTTTGTATTGTTTATAAATTATTATGGAAAAAATTATTAATAATTTATTTAGCATTAAATACAAAGTTGAAAAAATCTCAGAAAAAGTTAGAAACTTTATGGGTATCTAAAACCTTTGCAATAGATTTTAAACGGTTGGATAATGGCAGGGGGTTTAGGGTTATTCCTAGTCTCAAATAATTCAAAGCTGTCATAATTTCACTGGTATTCTAGAATTTTCCGTCTTCGAATCTTGACCCATTTGTTAACATACTTCTACTCTTTAAATTTTATTATGCAGTCTTATTATTGTTATGATACAGGTATGTCTCCATAACTGTTTTTTTTGGAATTGCTAGCAAGTAACAAATGTGTTACACAGGGAATTATGAATACTTATGGAGGAATTATTTTGAAATTTCATTTTATTGGCTGAATAATATATTCAGTACCAATAATGCTACGAACACCGATTAATGGTACTAAATTTATGAACCGACTTACGTGATATCTGAGTCAGAAGCGTCCACGTTGGACACTATAACACGTATTTTGTGAATAAATGGTCGTCCACAAAGTTGGACCCTAAATAACAATGGACGTTTGTCCATAATAGTCCATAATGAAATAATAATGGACAACCGTCCATAGTCCATCCATTATATATGGCAAAAAAAAATTTTTTTTTTTTTAAATTTCAATTCTTACGATTTAAAAATTTGCGATCCCAATTTTTTTTTTAAAAACAAAATAATCGATAAATGGATGGCGTCGATTTTTTGGGGATTATTGAAATTTACAAATTTGCAAATAAAAAACATATAGCTTGTCTAATACGCTTCTGCAAATAAGTGCTAAATTTTTTAGATGAAATAAAATAAAATAAACAACTTTATTTGTAGCTTCATTTTAAAGCTAATACATTCATCGTCTCATCTTTTCTTCTACGTGTTCTTGCCATTGCCAGAGCTTGTTAGTCTTCCATGTGGTATTGGCGGTTTCTTCCTCAACTAACAACAGCCACAACAACCAGCTACCGTGAACAAGAAAGTCACTAATATTTTCATAGGAAAGCCATCAATTTTTTTTAGAGAATCGTATAGGGTGGAAAAGGAGATCAAACTTTTTGAGGTTAGAAATACCTGTTGAGCTACTTGAGAAATTTTGACTTAATTTATGCACTTATTTAGTTTTGTATTCTGTTTTGGATTGAATATATGTTACAGTACAAACTAACTGATAGACAATATTTGTTAGCGACTGTTGTGAACTAGATTCGTGAAAGCGAAAATTGGCATTGGTTTTGCATGAAATTACGGAATATGGAAGAGTCCAATTTGCCTCATTTTAATGATGTTAAGGTAAATTGTGTTTGAATCTTTAACTTTTCCGTTAACATAAATTTAAATTTATTGTATCATATTGTTTTTTATGATGTGTTGTATTAGGACATTCTAATTTTGTCCATTATAAAACCATTAAATTAGGAAAATGAATGTGATGAATTAGAAGATATGGGATGTGCAGAGGAAGAGGTGGAGCCTCATATTGGAATGGTGTTTGATTCAGTTGATATTCTGGTAAAGTATTACAAAAGCTATGGTAATAAAATGGGTTTTGAAGCAATGATAAGTACGTCAAAGATAGGAGATGATGGGGAGATGAGATACGTGACAATGACGTGTTCTTGTTCTAAGAAGGAGAGATGCAAATCTAGAAATACCTTGAAAAAACAACTTGTTGCTAAAACAAATTGTAAGAGTCGGATTAGTGCAACTTTAAATGGTGCATGCAAATGGGAAATTAAATTAGTTGTGCTTGAACATAACCATGATCTTACAAGTCCAACAAAAAAGAAGATTTTTCAAGGTAAACAGAACGATACAACCTTATGTGAAAAGAAGGCTTGAAGTTAATGATCTGGCTGGGATTAAACCTTGTAAAAATTTTCAGTCATGTTCAGTTGAGGCAGGAGGTGTAGAGAATTTGACCTTTTTACAAAAAGATTGTAGAAACTACATTGAAAAAGTTAGAAGGCTATGACTTGGAGTTAGAGATGCTTCGGCAGTACTCGGGTATTTTATGAAAATGCAAAAAGAGAATTCAAATTTTTGGTACATGATTGATGTAGATGAAGAGAGTTGATTACAGAATGTGCTATGGGTTGATGTTAAATGCATGGTCGCATATAAAGAATTCGGTGACATTGTGACTTTCGACATAACGTATATGATGAACAAGTATGATATGTCATTTGCTGCTTTTGTAGGGGTTGATCATCATGGACATTCGACATTGTTAGGTTGTGGATTAATTTCCCATGAAGACACTGAGACATTTGTATGACTATTTCGTTCTTGGCTTGAATGCATGGATTTTGCTCCTAATGGAATTATCATTGATCAAGATAAGGTCATGCAAAATGCAATTGAGATTGTTTTCCCCGGTACAAGACATAGGTGGTGTTTGTGGCATATAATGAAGAAACTGCCTGAAAAGTTAAGAAGGTATAAGGAATATGAAGCTATAAAGTTTAAGTTACAAAATATTGTGTATTATATCTTTACACGTGAAGAGTTTGAAGAACGGTGGAACAGATTCATTGATGTGCATAACCTTCACGAGAATGAATGGTTATGTGGATTGTACAAATAAAGAGTACGTTGGGTGCCTACATTTGTTAAAGATAGTTTGTGGGCAGGTATGTTTACTACCCAATGTAGTGAAAGTATGTATGCATTTTTTTATGGATATGTAAATTCCAAAACAACGTTAAAACAATTTGTGGAACAATATGATAATGCATTGCGAGATAAAGTGGAAAAAGCAAGGGAGACTAATTTTAGATCTTTCAAATCTTGGATACTATGCATAACTCATTACTCTTTGGAGAAATAATTTCAAAATGCATACACAACTGCAAAATTTAAAGAGTTTCAAGAAGAAATTGTCGGGAAGATTTATTGTGAATTATCTTTTCTGAAAAAGTATGAGGAGTATGAGGAGTATCAAGTTTTAGAAGAAGTTTGGTTTGAAGATAGTAATCGGTGTGTTCCCTTTATGGTATGCTTTGAAGAAAGTTCATGTGATATTCATTGTAATTGTCATTTGTTTGAGCTTAGAGGGATTTTATGTTGACATGTCATTATTATGTTGATTCATAAAAGGGTTTCACACGTCCCAGATAAGCACATTTTACGACATTGGAGGAAAAATATAAATAGATGTCATACGAAAATTAAGATAAGTTATAATATGTGGAGCACCAACATTTTGATAAGTTGTCTAATATAATGCTGATAGTAGTCGATATGACATCAAACAATGAGGAAAACTGTAATATGTTGATGAAATTTATGACTAGCATGAGAAAAAAGTTGGAGTAGAAGGAAAGTGAGGAAGGGTTTGGTCGAAAAGTAAACATCTCTTCCACAACCGGTTTGAGTAGTAAAGATGGCGACAATCCTCCCAAAAAGGGGAGTAGTCTAATTATTAGTCCACAGGCGGTTTGCAGCAAAGGTTGTCCTCCATGCAGAAAAAGCAATTGAAGGTTGAAGAAATTGTACATGGGGTTAAAAATAAAAAATTACAAAAACAATGAATTGGTATGAGTTCTACACCTATTCGTACATGATATTTCTTTTTAAAACATCATTTACTTATTTGAAGTTTATAATAATATTGACTTGATTATTACTGTG
The DNA here is from genome assembly GCA_009867345.2 of Toxicodendron radicans. Taxonomy (NCBI): domain Eukaryota; kingdom Viridiplantae; phylum Streptophyta; class Magnoliopsida; order Sapindales; family Anacardiaceae; genus Toxicodendron; species Toxicodendron radicans. The sequence goes on from WYDK02000080.1 coordinate 4,424,663, forward strand.
TTATGCTACTTTTTAGAGAAAAAATCGTCAGCAGAGCGAGAAAATGAACAATTTCTTTCATTTACTTCCAGGGCCGATGCCCTCACATATGATTACGTTAATATTGTTGAAAGTATACTGAAAACTCAAATGTTGTCAAATGATGTTGTTGGTACCCAGGTATGTGTTATGTATGTTGTATAATTGTAACTAGCTTAAGTTTTCTATAACGTGTGTTAAATTGTAGTTGTTAAACATTGACAATTGTCCACGATCCGGCTCAGAAATACACAGAGAAATGTAATTTATGTACTGGGCAGGAGTCTGTAAATGATGAACATGTTTTGTTGGGAGAGATTTGATGTTGTTGGCAGGTTGAAGCATATAGAATTGTATTTGGTAGAAATTATTCTCGCTTTGGTTAATTTCTGACGAATACAGTTGAGTTGTACATTGATTCAATTGTTTTGTTTTTTATTATTTTGGTCGTTGGTTGGGTATGAGTAGAATGTATGTTCTAGGGTTTTGAATTCATAATAATAACGTTAATGTAACTTATTCTGAATGTTTTCAGTATATATTACCGTCATATTGTGGACTGTTTGTTAACCGATTGGATGACTTCATTCTACTATTGGAACAGTAAATGCTCTCTTTTAAATTGATTCAGACTTCAATGTCAGTTGTTGGTGTATAGCTTTAACGTGTTTACCAGATCCTCATTTAGAAATTACTTTGAAGATATTTAGAAATGGTAGAGATTTGTGTTCACTGTTCAGTTTAAGCTACTTATTGCTTTCTGGCATCCTTCTCTGCTTCAAATTCTACTGCTTTATGTCATTTTGCATATTCTTTGAAGTGTGGATCATTTCTTAAGACTAGAAGTTGAAAATAGTTTTCTTTACCTTAATTCATTACATGTTATGGATTTAATTCTGTCTAGTGTCTCATTTATAGTTATTTAATTCTATTTAAACCTTTAGTCCTGGATACAAAACAAGTGATGATTTTGAATTACCCAAAAGTTCCTATTTCTATCAATCTATATGTACTCCTCTGAGATACAGTTTTTCCCTTATTTTGAATCTTCGTACATAAAGTTTAGTATTGGAGCCACATATAATGACAATTACCATTCAAATTGACTCTACTATTACAATAACAACTAGCTATAAATCATAGTGTAGGAGGTGGAGGCTGACTGGAAGAGGAGGAGGTTGTTGAGAAGTTCTTCATCATGGTGAAAAAATTTTGTCATGCATTCCCCAAGAATGTCAACCGTTTCTTCTATTCTTGATGTGAACGAGTCGAAATCACGTTGCAATTGATCTTGTTGTTCTTGCATTTTCCTCTCAATACGTGAAAAACTCTCCTCTTGAAACCTTTCATTCCGCTCAAATCTGCCTACTATTTCGTCTTAAGTATGATAAGACATTTCTTGTACATTCTGAGAAGATCTTTGTTCAGTACTCGTTCTTCTTCTTTTGCGCACATAGACTCGTCCTTGATTTACCCCTTTTAGATTAGGGACACCTTCCTAAACCGTTGCATTTTCGTCCATTTCATTCCTAATCATTAACCATTCTCCTGCCATATTCTTTCTAATCAAACCCATTTTACACAATGTGACATCCCCCAACAAATTATTTGTAGAAAACTTAATCTTATTTGCTTCATCATTAGGGGTGATCTCTAAGCCCAACTTCTCACATATTAACTTAACAAGCATCCCCCAATATATTTCTCTTTTTTTCTGCTTGAATCTCTCCCAACTTCTTAATCAATAACTTTGCTAAATTTACTTGCCTCCCTGCTATTGTTGCTTCCATGAACAATAAATCATTAACTGTCACATTTTCGTTTGTCTTTTTCCTGCCATTAAATGTGAAAGTCAAAAATCTGTGAAATACTCTCATAGCAAGATTCTTTAACTTTGTAGATTTACACCTATGTGGATGGTAAATCTTTATTCCAAAAACATTCGTCCAAGCTTGTTTGAAATCCCACGCTCTGAATACGTTATCCAAACCTTAAAAATCAAATCCTATCCAGGTTGCTAACTTTTGGGATCTCACTACAAAATGTTGATTCTTTAATCTAAAAAACATTGTATAGGCTAGAAAATCATCAATGTCTGTCTCCATAACTTTTAAGCTACTAAAAAACTCATAGATCAAGTGCTTATATTCATCATATCTAATACTCACCAACTGTTCCCATTTTAAATTACGGATCCAACCATTAATATAATCAAATAAACCCAAACTTGTCATAAATCCTAAATCCAAACTTCTACCAAGGCAAATATCTTGTTTCGCATCTCTTTGTATTGTTTTTTATGTTGCAAGTCTCGAAATTGGACTCCAGATGACGATGTTTCTCCATGAGTAATGGTTGTATTTTTTGCTCTTACCATTTTCTGTTTTCTTCTAAAACATGTATATATAAAAAAAATTTCATCATCATAATCAATGCGTACAACACATTGTAAACATATTAGTGCATACAACACAATCAGTGAATATAAAACAAAATAATACAAATCAGTTCATTATTTAATTCTGATAAAGAAGATCAAACAGGATTTTGTTTGTGTTTTTGTTAAATTGTTTAACTCTTAACAACCATAAATACATGGATGTATCTAATAAAGATGCAGTGTTGTACAGCCTACACTGAATGAGTGGCTTATAGATATTCAAAACTACATAAATTTTAAGTGTTGTTTGGTTGGTGGAAAGGTCTTCCCCTAGAAAGCATAGTATACTTTTGACAATATCTAACCCTTAAATTTTCAAAGAGCATTTAATAATTCCAAGGCAATGATAATATTAATTAGTAATTGTTATGGGGTAAATCAGATCAATGGACCCCCCAGGTTGCAAGTGGTCAAGTTGATCTCAAACTTTCACCTCTACCACAAACTCAAATATCTCCCTCACTTAGTCCAGAATTCGCCACATGGAGCAATACCCTCCACACAAATAAAGCAAGCTCAACACTATAAAAGAAGAAGTTCTCTCTATTATTGAGGATGCCCATTTTCTCTATGAACAAAAAAAGGTCCCAGCGACCTCCCTCTTATTTGAGCTCCGGCTCCCTTTGTAATCTCCGATCAATAAACAAAAATGGACGTAGGATTCGCAATTGGCATCCGAACAATTATAAAAATATCTTGTGTCATTTATTTATTTTATGTCTTTATTATTATTGTTCTCAACGATCAAAACCCAAATCAAACCTAAACACTAAATAAACTCTTTCAATCCGAGCTCGCATCTTAACGTGTAGGTTCGTTGCGACCTGCACGTTCTTGTTTCATTGGCGACGCAAAAAAACTCGTCAACAGTTTGACGCTATAGGAAGGGCTGATCCATTCCCGATTGTGATCACCACATCACCCGATCTATTTCCAGAATTGAGGGCGTTAGAAAAAATACAAAAAAAAAAAAAAAGCCAACGAAGTGAAATATTTTAAGCTGATGAGGTGCAAGACGAATAAAACAAAAGTGAGAGAAAAGTTTTTTAAGCTGGCAAACTAATTTTCAATTAGTTTGGGCTGGCAAAAAGAAACTCAATAAAGAAACCAGCGACTGAAGAGGAGGAAGCTGGTGTGTGATCCAACGACCAAAAGGCCACCGCCAGTCACCATCGGCGGCCGTTGGCCGGCAACATTCTGGCACACGACTGGTGGGAAACCGTATGCCGTGT
>WYDK02000080.1:4428452-4440615 GCA_009867345.2 Toxicodendron radicans
GGTTTAATTTTTAACGGGGCGTAGTGGGCCGGGCCGTCGCGGGCAGCTGTCCTGTCCAGGTAGGTTTTTAACTTTTTATTATTTGCCAAATGAAGAATACTCACCGATAGGGGTGATAGCCGAGCCGAGTAGCTCGGGCTCGACTCGGGTTGGGTTCAGTCAAAGCTCAAACTCGGCTCGCTAATTGATGAGTCGAGCTCGAGCTTGAGTAGGCTCGTACACTGTAGCGAGCCAAGTTCGATCACATAAATGAAAGCGAGCTTTTCAAGCTCGGGGGTGATTTTGAAAGTTATGAGAGTTATGGAGGCCTTTTTTTTTTGGATTGTGCATCCTGCCTCCTTCGTTTCCTTTGTTGTTCCTTTTTTTCAAAGTTAGTCGAGCAGTTGACGAGTTCGAGCATGAGCTCGAGTCTCCCATTTTTCTATCGAGCTCGAGCTCGAGCATAAGCATAAAAATTCAAGATCAGTCAAGCTCGAGCTCGAGCTCGAGATTAATATTGTAGCTTGTGAGTCGAGCTCGAGTACCCAGATACTCGGCTCGTATACAGCCCTACTCACGTATAAACATCAACATCAGAACGTACAATAACCTTATTATTTTTATGTTTATCCCATAAAAATATATCTTGTACTTGTAAATTTTTTTCTTCTATCAATAATAGGTTCTATGATTTATTAATAATTATTATTGTAGATGATAAATCTACTGTTGAGTGATTCGATAAGGTTGAGGCCACTGACTATCTAGTAGACCTGCAAAACAAAGAAAGAGAACATATAGCTCATGTGGGACACTGATGTGGTGTCTGTCATAGGCCCTCTGACATTCAAGTCAGTAGGGTTGAAAACTTATTTAGTAAAGGCTGAGAATGGGAAAGGTTTACCGTGCTAATGTAGTCAGGGTAGGTTAGTAAAGTTGTCGGAGCATAACTTCACAGAGGCAAAAAGTGGTGAAGTTAGTCGGAACTAAGCTTCACAGTGGAATTCAGCGACTATTTCTCAAAGTATGAACTTAGATAGACTATTTGGGGAGGCTTTTGTGAATGAATAGAGAGCGAGCGGACCTCTGCTTATATAGAAGTTCGTGGGACTAATATCGCAGTAGGATTCGAAGTCTTTGGCCTTATCAAACTAGGAATCATTTCCTTCTTGGAATAGAAGCTCTTTGATAGTAAGAGTTAAAGTAAATAGGAAGTTCATCAATAACTTGTCATTATCGAATTATAGATACCAATTCGAATGGGATACTAGATCTTGTGTGAAGGGGAAAGTAAATAGGACTCTAATCCTATTTCGGGATGGACATGGGTAAATGGGCCGAAACTCGATTAAACTTAATCCTGGATGGAGGCCCAAACAGTGGAATGAGTAGCTCACAAAGATAAACTTTTAAGCGTAAGCCTAACGAGGTTGAGCGAATGTTTCAGGATTATATATATTATATATATAAATTATTATTATTATCAAATAGTTTACAATAATATTACATATACATCATTATGTAGCAAAAGATGATTAGTTGATTTTAAATTAAAAATAAACTCCAATTCAATCATTTTTTGTCACATAATGATGTATGAGAAATTATGTACGGGAATGAGATATTTGTAGGATTACTCAATAGTTTAAGGGCTGGTTTGTTTTAATTTTTTTCCACTATTCTATTTACTATCATATTTCAATAAATATCAAAACACATTTTTTCACAAATATTAATATCCAAATCCTGTCAATATCAATACACGTTTTTCTATAAATATTATTTAAATGTTATCTAAATCTAATCATATTTCAACAAATATTAATATACATTTTTTCACAAATATTATCTAAATACTATTCAAATACTACACACTCACTATTTACCAAAAACTGTTAAAAATGTCATTCACATTACTACTAAATATTTAAACAAACCCAGCCAAAGATTTTTAAAAATATTAAAATCTAATTTAATATATATATATATAAACTAACCTTAATATCAGTGGATTGATTGTTTGAAAACATGAATTGACAGGAGGATGTTGACTATAAGACAATAAGTCAAAAGAGATGTTGAATCTATAACATGTGCATGTGTTGGGTTTGCAAGGAAATAATGTCATTGTCACACCCTCCATGTGCAAATTGGAGTATTAAAGATCAATATATGTTCATTAACACTAAAGTTTGGTATAAAAAACTTTTTTTTTCTTAGAGGACGTTTTTGTTAGATAAATGTAACGATTTTTTTAAATAATATGTTAACTTTTTTATATTTTAATTAAATGATTGACATTTTAGTATAGTTTCAATTCCTAAATGTAACCAAAACTACCAACAACCATTTATTCAAAAAATAATTTTTTTACCTTTACAATTTACATTATATGGTGAATTGGGTTTCCAAAAATAATGGTCTAATAGAAACTATTTCAAACAATTTCAAATCCAATATCAAATCAATCAATAATTTTTTATAATATCATATAATATTACGTTTACACTATTCTCTTACATCATTATATGATAAAAAATAATTAATTATTTTTTAAATTAAAAATATATTTTTATCATATAATAATATAACAGAAATTATATAAACCTAATATTATTATACTATTAACAAATTAATGCTTAAAATAATCATAAACTGAAGTTTGAACTTGGTTATTGAGTTGATAATAACTTAAGAAGTAACAAAAGGAAATTGAAATTTATGACCAAAACTTGAAATTGTAGTAAATCCAAACTTGCTGACCTGACCCATTTACTTTATCAATTATAGACTGACCGTACTTTTAAGATAAAATGAAGCTTTTTCCCGGTCTCATTGGGTCTTGAGAGCGTGAATTAATTGAGAAGTACTATTAAATAAACAAGCATCACGCGGACACGACAAAACAGTAGAGGATAATTGGTTTGGCGCAATCTGACACAATTAATTTTAATTTCATAATTTAAATTGGTTTACAAGAAAAGCATTTTATGAGGAAAACATATTTAATTAAAATATCTTTGAGAATAAATAGATATTTATTTATTAGGGGTTATGTCATTGTTGCGTCATTTTCATTCTCAAACAGGAAAACATGTGGGGAGGAAATAAGTAACAGATCCACCGCCCCAGAGTCCAGTGGAGGCGACTGTGCATTTCATTTTCATGGAATCAAATCCTCTCTTTATAACATTTCAAATATAAATAAATATTACTCTAAAAATATGAGCACTAGTAGTTCAACTTCAGGTTTTACGGTGTCGCAGTGGCACGAGCTTGAGCATCAAGCCCTCATCTTCAAGTACCTCAAGGCCGGCCTCCCCGTCCCTCCCGATCTCCTTATCCCTATTCGCCGGAGCCTTCAGTTGATCTCTTCAAGTTTGTTCCACCACCCCGCTCGTAAGCTCATATCCTATTATTTGCTTCTTGTTTTTTTTTTTTGTATTTTATTTATTTTCTGTTGTTGAGAGTTAGGGTTTTGGTTTTGTAGTGGGGTATTATGGGAAGAAAATTGATCCGGAGCCGGGGAGGTGCCGGAGAACTGACGGCAAGAAGTGGAGGTGCTCCAAAGATGCACATCCGGACTCCAAGTATTGTGAGCGACACATGAACCGAAGCCGTTACCGTTCAAGAAAGCCTGTGGAATCACAAAATGGGACCACCGCTGCCCCAAATCCCATCACTAATTCAACCAATCTCTCACGCTCTCCTTATTGGATCACTAATAAAGACTACAGGTTCATCATTCTTCTTCTTCTTTTTCTTCAGATCTGTTTGATCACTTTATTCTTCTGTAACACCTTTTTTCTATTTTTTTAGTTTAACCTTGTTTTATTTATGCGTGAGGCTTATAAATTATTCTGTAACATTTCTGTCTTAATTAAGGGGGGTTTAGGTGCACATCAGAGTCTTATTAAATACTTCAGGACATTTTGTCGATGTTTTTGAGTATATTAGTTAAAACTTGACTTGGGTTTCTGACTGATTCCTCTAATAAATTTTGTTTATATATTTGTTGGAGACCTTTTGAATTATATGGGCATTATTGTTGGGCTTACAAGCTTAATATGGTTAGAAATTTTCAGCCAGTTTTTGGAGGCGACTCCTTCATTTGTTCATAGGTTTAGTTTTGGTGGTGGGTCATGATTATGGATATGATTTCACCATTTAGGATAGAATGTTTGCACTGTTATTTGGAGATCTGTTTTAAGTGGCATGTGCTTTGGTCAAGATTACAAGTTTGGAAACCTTCTTTTCCCTTGTCCTATGTTTTAAGGTTTTTCTTAAGTCTTGTAGAAGTATTTATTCTTTTATGAAGAAATTTCACAGATCCTTTCCTTTCTTTCTTATCTAAAGACACAAAGGTCCTACGAATTCATATTTGTAGCTAAATAGCTAATAGAAGCTACCTCAGACAAACATTGATATCGGGCATGAGTAAGTATCTAAAATAATTGTGGGTCTCACATCAAATGTTGGTGCCATTTGACCTTATGCTGTTGCTAAAAGACTTTCTACTTGTACCCCAGGGGTACTTCTTGTCTAAGGATGACAAAACTCCCCGCATGTATGGTCCCAGCCTCATTCGAGGGGAGGATGAAAATAATTTTTGCCTAGTAGGGCCTGTATACCTTTTGGATTGTAGACCGGGATGAGTAAGTATCTAAATTAAAGGGACTTAATTTCTGTCCTAAGAAAAAGTTTCCTTTATAATCTTTTGAAAATAGTTCTGCTTATATAAAATTCATTCTACTTTCATGCTATAATTTCGACAAATTTTGAATACTGGAAAATTGAAAATATAAACCACTCATAATGCTTATAACTTTTGTTGATCTGTCATTGCAAGGGCAGAAATTTTTTCATTAGTAGTGGAGAAGTTTTATGAGGGACAGAAGTTTGAGAATTAATGAATTGTTTATTTTTCAGTTTTAATTAATATAAAAGGTTATTGGAATCATAGTCACTGAGCAAATATAAAACAGGTTTTAATATGCTGAGTTGTATAACATTATGGTCTTGTTATGTATATTAGACATAAGAAGAGAACATTCTTGTGTAGATCATGATTAATGTATACGTATTTCTCAAATGTTATTAACTTTCTTGTGAATTCTTAAAATTTGGTGATTAAGACTAAAAATATGAGAGAAATCGAACTGTAAACTAAGTGGACTTTATTTGATTTGGATGTGGGTTTACTTGTCTTGTAATTTGTGGCATTATTCGGTTGTCCTTTTTACTTTAATGGAGATCAGTTTCTTTGTTTTTACTTCCTTAGTGAGTTCTCAGTTGGGTTATTCATTGAAAGTAATTTAACAGAATGTTGTATGTTTGGGATTACAGCTGTGTCCAAGGACTGAAGTCTGAAGCAGATGATGATGTCTTACCAATGGCATATGAGAGTGTGAGGAGTATTGGGATAAATTCTTCTGTAGATGGTGCATGGCATCTTACAGCGTCTGAAAATCCCTCAAACCGTCTATCGGATCAGAGAAATGGTGCGTTTCTTCAAACTAGCTGCTCCACTGTGCAGATGCTACAAGATTTTGACCCCATGACTACTGATGTGGCAATATCAAAACAACAGCAACATTATTTCTTTGGCAGGGAGTTTGGCTCACCAAGGTCTGTCAAACAGGAGAATCAGTCCCTTCAGTCTCTTCCAAATGAATTGCCTAAAACCATAGATTTTGGTTACTATCTGGATGATCAGAGAGCCAATAAGAACTCATTATCCACAACTCAGCTATCGATGTCCATCCCAGTGGCTTCCTCTGAATTCTTTGCAAGGTCTACTCACTCTTCAAAGGGTAAGCTCCATCCCACCTAGTTCAAAATTTTCAAATTATGATTTCTTATCCTTATATTCATTTTCATGCAGATGCCTCTCTGGAAAAATTTCTGAGTTAGAGATGTTATGGGTTCGTTAGGAGACTGGTCTAGTTTATTGTCTTTGTATCATTATGTTTGAGTTCACTTTTGCTGCATCAGCAGCTTGTGTACTTATAAGTTGTAGGATTTAACTTTCTGTGGAACCTAGCTGAACTATCTTCCAACTTGTAGTGTGTACTTAAGTTTACCATCTGGAATAAATGTGCTACGAATTCGCGTTGCTCGAGAATACATTGGTTTGTCTGAACTTTTAATCTTTGAGATTTTTCATTGGATTAAATTTGGTGTTAGTGGCATTTTCAGGACCAGCAGGTTGAAATTAAGCAAATTTGTTTGTGCTCTTATGTAAGCAATGGATCTTCACCTGCTGCTGTAGGTTCTTGAAGAGTTGCTTCATAGATTTTCCTTATATATGCATCACGATTTTACATGTAACTGTCTGTCTAATTCTCAAAATCATTCTTGATTGCAGAACTTTGACATTATAGCTGAAGTTGCAGTAGACCTTTATAATTTAATATATGCATAAACCACATTTTCACTAACGTTGTCCAAAATACTGCAAGGGTATTTTGGTAATCCCACCTGCCATGACAAGTCTTCTCCTCAGCAACTCTCTTCATATTTATATTAGTTTTTAATTTGTTTTTCAGTTTATGAGTTTTAGTATTTTCATTTTTTTAAAACTTATCAATTTCTAACTTGGGTTTTAATATTTTCATGTTTTTAAACTATTGTAGTATAGTATTTTCATTTTGTCAAATTATGGTATTATGAGTTTATTAGTATTTTATTTTGTTTTATGTTTCATTAATACAATACACTTATCAATATAAGCAACCATGTATTTGCTAATGGAGCTGTTTTCTTATAATATATTATTAATCTTTTGAATGCTTTCTAGCACATTTGTATGTTATTACGTGAATCAAATAAATTTAAGATATGTATAAATATTTAACTTATGACTTGTTGTGTAGAGCAGAAACTTCGCAATTTGGCCAACTGTCGATTGAAATTTCATGTCATATTACACTACAAAAATAGAAACTTTTCAAGCAGTTCAGTTGCTCTACCTATAAGTTAGAACTGCCTCACCAACTGATGCTATAAAGTTTGGAGATTTTCATGGACAACCTTTGATTTCATCAACAACAACAAAAACTCTTGCAAAAATATTCATCTTTGTAAATCCCCTCTTAGTTTCTCTTTAATTTTTGTTAAGGAAGGTATCCTGTGTCAGTTGTTTCTATTCAATTTGCAGTTCTCCCTGCTCATACTTTTTTTCAATTTCCTCATCAAAATCAAATGGCAGAACACCATGTCTTACCAGTATCCGATCATCATCGTTCACCGACGAAAGTCTATCCTCTGGCCAACGGTGACACCTCACAGCTCCATCCATCGAGGCCCCGTGTGCCCTGTGGCACTACAAGATTGGCAAAACTCACTGCCCTTCCGATCCTTATAATTGCAGCCTCAATCTCGCTGACTGCCTTAGTTTGTATCCTCATGTACTTCACTCTTGGCCCAAAACTCCCAGTTCTTTTCATCAATTCAGTGTCAGTCTCAAACTTATCCACCACCAACACTTCATTAAGAGCCAACTGGGATATCAACCTCACCTTCAAAAACTCAGACCGGTTGTGGGAAATTTACTTGGAATATGTGGATTGCATCATATTCTACCAAGAAGATTTCAGCCTGGCGGGGAACCACTCAGTTCTGGGTGCTGGCACCGAACCATTCAAGGTAAAAATGATGAAAGAAAACACAATGAATGTGAAATTGGCAACTGGGGATAATGTGTTTTCATCAAATAAGGTCTTGAACAAGATTAACAGTGATAAGAGAAACGGGAAGGTGATTTTTAATTTGTCATTGAGCGCAAAAACTAGATTTGAGGGTGTTTCTTGGTTGTGGTGGACAGAAGGAGGGACTATAATGTATGTTTGTATGGATTTAAATGTAGGTTTTAAAGATGATAAAGGTGTAGGAATTTTAACCGGTGAGATACCCATACGGTGTTAAAGCTTTCCTCATCTTTTCTTAGAGTTTTCTGTGTGTAAATATATGTGTTTTTGTGTTATTTTGCTGAAAATGGTGGATGTATTATTGGTTTTTTGCCATCTCTTTTTTTCTTTGAGATGGTCTAATGGCAACTATATTGAAACCCTCAAATGAGTCTCATCGATTATAGTAATTAAAATATAATTATTATTATTATCGTTTCGTTTTATAAATACACAATGGTTTTCTCTTTTAGAGACCATTGCAAAACTGAGTGTACAGGACTGGTGATGTCACCCGCCGGTACTGAATGTGACCCTATAGAAGTATCAGCAGGATGGCTGTTAAAAGTTTATAGGGTCATTTTCCAATCTGTATTTTGAAGATACCTGTACTAGGGATTTAAGAGATGGCAAACTTTGTTTCCCAGGATGTCTATGGTTGATGAAAACCTGCAACAGATGATCACATATATGAAGAGGATGATTGCTTTTATTCAGTAATTGATATCAGAAGTAAACAAATACAACAATAAAATGAAATAATGTACGCTCATTTTTTTTCTCTTTTTCAAAACTTTAAAGAAGAAAAATATGAATACACGTGTTGCAAGTTTTACACCCCCTGGAAGAAAACTAGGATCAAAGTTTTCGATAGAATAGAAAACTAGGATCAAATTTAGTAGAAATGAAAGGTGACAGTAGAATAAAGTCACCTGTTGCTATTGCTAAGATACAACTAAATGATTCAATGAGATATAATTCCTCTATGTATAAAAACACCAACTTCTCTAAGATGCACCTTGTTACAATTCTTGCAAATCTATAAAGAATATATGACCACATAGCTGACAGTTCCCCGTGGTATTAATCTTTTGGACCTGCAAGTGAGGGCATATACATGTTATTGTTTGATTCCATTACTTGTTAGCCGAGAGAAAGTTATTAATAAAAAAATATAGTTACGGCAATCAGTGGGGTTATAAATGACAGCTAGCTCTTGTTAAGGAACTATCAAATGTGAAGCTACAAAATTTGAGAGAAGTGATGGTTATGCAAGATTATGTGAACATAACAATGGTTTCAGCATTTGGCAGGCATCTAAGAGTAAGGTTTTAAGTTTTGTTAAGTCTCCTGAGTTCAAATTAGAAACAAAAACATCCCATAAAGGACACTTATAAAAATCACCTTACACTAGACAAGAAGCAACAAAATGCACTGGAGTAAGCATGTCAAACAGCTGTTAACATCTTTGGATCTTTCAGAAGGGAAGATGTCACAAATCTTTCAATGCTGTCCATAAATATTTAAGTGGATCCAGCATGAGCAGTTCGTTTTTCTTTCCATATATATATATATTTTTTTTTTCTGATTGATGAGATTTGAACCTGATACTTATCATATTTACTTTCATGTAAAAGAGAAATATATGAAGCACACAACTTATGACTTATATTGCCTATTAAAACATTCTCTCTAACATTTCTGTCATATTTTCTCCTCTTTCTTTCTCTTGCTGATAAACCCCAAGCCTAGTTAAACTAAGAATTGTCTCACTAAAAGGTGTACATTGTACAACAAGATCTCCCTGCTCATAATGAACCCCAAAGGATCACCTCCAATCTCCTGAGGGACTAAAGCTTAAAGTTACTCAAATTATGAACAGAAGAAGTAAGATTCAGAAGTTTCAAAATTTTTGAACTGACATGATATTAAAATTCCAATTGGCAAGATACCCATAATGGCCATTATGGCCTTGAGAGTCAGGTAAACAAGATAAATGGAATACAATCTGCCAACCACAAACCGTGAAAGAAGCAAAATTCAAGATTTATTCTGCAAATTACAGTCAGGGCAATGTTAACTGAGGAGAATCAGCTCTAGTATGGATAGCAAATGGAATGCAATCACTGAAAATTCCAGGCTTCTCATGGTCACAGCCTGACTTATCAAAACCCATAAGCCTCAGTGATAATATGGCCCTTGGCTTATCAAAGAAGAAGGCCAAATGTATATTATCTGACTATCAGTGTGTGAGTGTAAAAGTGGAGTGGAAAAAATCATTCATTTGTTTCTTCACTGCCCTATTAAATTTAAATTGTGGTACAAGCTTTTTCAGGCTGCTAAGATATTCTGGGTGATTCCAGATCCACGTATGACGTAATTGTTTGTTTCTATAACACTCTTGTGCTTTTGAGAGGAGGAAGAAAAGCATCAATTTTATGGAGTATGTATAAGGCAGATTTTTGGTTATTTAGTAGGAAAGATGTAGAAGGATTTTGAAGATGGTTTTTATTCAATAAGCCACACTCTCGTAACTCACTAGTCACTACGGGCTTTTGCTTCCAAGGGATTTAAGTAACTTCACTCACTTATTTAGGAAAATTAGGAAGTTGTTCCTACAAGTAACGAGTTTCTATTAGTGGACTACTGATCCACTTTTTATCAATCACTTAATACTTTTTTCTTATTTCTTATCAAAACATAAATAGATCAAACAAGATCTTCTCTTCTAGTACAGTGTAGCATTTGAAACTCTTACATATATGATATATTGATCTTTATAGAGCTATAATGATCATTTCTACCTATTAACATCAAACACTGGCATGTCTTAAAGATTTATTGCTGGCAACAACTTCATATCTAGCTTCAGAACTTCCATGTATCTATGCATCAAATTTAAGGAATTACTATTTTCTAGCCATGGGGTATCTAAGATATCCCCACATGAATCCAAATAAGTGGAATCAGACGGAAAACCTATTGATGGGTTTTCACAAGTAGAGACTTCAGTCTCTGAATATTGCTACCTTCCTTCAAGCATTTGCTTGATATACTTGAACTCAACCTGTAGAACAGAACTCCACTTAGCTTAAAAAAGTACGAGCTGTTAAATTAAGGGTTTTATATCACTTATTATTCTCTATAACTTCGCTGTTCAATGCAACAAAGATTTTATATTGCCGAATAATGCCAACATTCGAGTCACTAATAATCCGACTAAATATTAGTTAGTCATCCAAAAAATTCTCTTAGTACACAAAATATTTATGCAAGTCAATTTCCAATTACCACTCTTCACCAGCATGTGTGCAGATGCAAATCCATGCAACTTCAAAGGCAGCACAAAAGATATTTGATTGATATCAAAAGAGACTACTTTCACCAAGTATAACAAAAACCAACATTTTGACAATTCAAGTAAACAAAAAAAATGGTATCTGCTAGCATACCTTTTCTAGGCCCGAAAAAACAAACGACAGATCTTCCAAAACCTTCCCAAATAGACTTAACATGGACATCGCTGTTTTGATTGAAGCTAGAGAGCCTTGCAGTAGCTTCTCTTTGCAACCCAGAAATATGATTCCACCCATCTCCCGCAGCAATTTTTGCATTTGATAAAGCCAACTCAAACGCACCACTTCTTGTTGCATTAATAGCTGTAACAAAATAACACATCAGAAATCAATTAAAAAATTACATGTACGATTAAATGTAAAGAAACACAAGCTCACCATTATAAGGAAGTTGAAAGATAAAGTTCGCCGGAAGACCGATGCCAACACCAGCAAAAGTGAAGCCAACACTGAACCCAACGCCGCACCCGGCTCCAACATAGCCAATCACTTCCGGCCCAAAGCCGGGACCCCACCCGACACCGCACCCAATCCCCACGCCCATTCCCCAAAATGCTCCACGCGTTGGATGCACTGGGTTCCATCTCTCGTATCTCCTGAACAGCCCTTTTATTATCATAACTACCTGATGAAAGCAAATCAACCCTCGATTCTTAAGTATATCAAGAACCATGCAGATAAAATACGAACTTTTTTCGAAATGGCCATTACCAGTAACAAACTCTTCTAATTTTTATCGGTGTTTATTGTTCTTTCTTGGGCTGTAGCTGTTGATTGTATTTTATGTGACTCTGCTTTGCTTCTTTTTGCTGAGCGGGTGAGAACCATGACTCATGGTGGAAATCTGGGCGGCCCGGGCCCAATCCGCCCGGCCCGTCACGGGTTACAATATAGCCAGGCTGGGCTCTCTAACATATGCGGGCCGCGTTAGGCTAGGCGGGTTGGAAGGGCAGTCCGGTCCGGCCTGTCAAATATATATTTTTTTGCAACTGATTTTAATATATTACAAATTTAGGATTTATTAATTGATAAATATAGATTAATTGATTTGTATTGATTAAAATTGATGAATTGATTAGAGTTGATTAATTGATTAGTATTGATTAGAATTGAATCAATTAATTAAATATGAATTGATTA
>WYDK02000080.1:4470941-4483251 GCA_009867345.2 Toxicodendron radicans
CAGAATCCAATAATCACTAACAGTGTTACTTTAAGGGTGGGAATATGGAATTTATGAAACCAGGGGTGGGAACTTGCCATTTCGTAAAACCTTGGGTGGGAACATGTCGTTTACTCTATTTTCTATTCTTATCTTTTTTTTTCCAAAATTGAGCCTGTCCCAGTTTAGCCATCCGGCTTAAATGCCCAAGACCATATTCAGGACAGGCTTCAACAGCTTTATCTAATTTGGGAGGAATTGCAAGCCTATATTTGGCGACTTTGGGAGGATTTTGGGTTAGTCATCATGGGGTTGGTGGACAGAGATTTTCACTACTAGGAGATGCCAACTAATGGAGATGGAAACTGTGTAAATATCATTGTACTGGAGAATATGTGGATGATAGCATGACACAAATCAAATGAAATCCTTTAATTGTAAGAGGCATCCATACTGTTTAAACAGAATATAGTGCATGCAGTTTTAGTGGCTTGACAAATTTTTTTTAAGCAAACTGTAGCTCTGTCAGTAAATCTTAGCTTGGTATTGTAGTTTAGGCAAACTGCAAACATTGATAGCTTATGATTGGTCATGAGTACAAGTTTCTACATTGATACGGATGTTGGACATGGGAACTTATAAAATTTACATGAGGACACTCATATATATGAGCAGGTCATTGTATTTGTAATTTAAAAAATATATACTATATTACGATATTATGTTTAATTTGGAGAAAGCTTGGAGAAAGCTTTAGTTTAGTAATTGGTGGTTGGGGTTGGAGACATTATAGCCTCTAATTCTCTTGTTACTCAAGGATTTTCATTTTAATATAGGCAAGATACATTGAGGTAGAAAACTACATAAAATTTAAATAGTCGCTGATTAAAAAAAGTAAAGTATCAATATCTGAAAAAAGATAGAATTTTTTTTTGAAATCAGGAAATTTGGAGTATAAATTTGTAAGACTATTAACAGTAAGATTAATTCTTTATTGGAAGTCATCAAAGTGCTTCTCCCAATGCATGTTTATATTATGTTTGGCTTTTGTCATGAATGAACTTTCTTACATTATTCTTTCGCATAATAATAATGTTGTCATCCTTGGTTAAGTTGCATACCTCAAGGACATTATTGTAGACCAATAGACTTAAAAATGATGAGTAGCTGACTTTGCGTGTTGGAAATTGTAGATTACAACATACAAATCTATTTTCAATTGCTGCCAAATCTATATATGACATGAAGAGTTTGTACTTTCTGTCTCCTTTTTGTTTTTGTTTCCTTTTCCTTCTTTCTTTTTTCCATTTGCAGTCTAATGCGCTGCTACTGATAATCCTGTTGAAATAGTAAAAGAAAGCAATCAAATTGATTGACACCATTACAGTGGCTCCAACGTGTAATATCATTATCTAAAATCTTGTTTCAGGTGGAGCTGTTGAACCCAGCGAAACTAGTCAGTGTATCTATTTCATCAACCCAAGGTTGAAGCATTTCTCTGACTGGCTGCTTGACATTATAGCCACTGGAGATTTGGATGCATTTTTTCCTGCAGCAACACGTGAGTATGCTCCTTTAGTTGATGAGGTGTGGAAGGATCCTGCTATACAAGAAACATATAAAAGAAAAGATGAGCTCCACTTCCTCCCAGATGTTGCAGAGTACTTCTTAAGCCGGGTATTTTCTTACAGCCTTGTTGAATATCTTCTCCCAATGCATGTTTTTTTTCAGGGTGGTGTTTAAGTTATTATGCATTCTTCCTGCAATTTGTCTTTTGAGCTCCATGACCTGGAAAGAAATTATCTGTTATTGAATGGTCTGTCTAGTCCAATTAAGTTTATATTGACCAGTGGTATGATCTCTTCTAGACCAATTTGGGGGGATTAGAGTCCTCTACTAGCCACAGAGTGTTCTGGCTGCACATATGGCTTCCATAAGAAGTATTTTTCTTAAGGTCCTCCTTTATTTCATATTTGGGGCTTTTGTAAATTGTTAAAATTGTGCTTGCCTTGTCGGATGATATTGCTTTGGGATTACTTTACTCACTATTTTGGAAATGAGCAGACATTGTAATGTAAAAATTCAAGCATATGGTAACTATTTCAATTACCATTCCTGGATCAATTACCTTCACAGTTATAAGCAAACTAGTGTCCCGTGTGACGGATGAGCTCCATTTGGCAGAAATGATATCCATTGCTAATGGGGACTCTAATATTTCAGTGTTCCAATGATTGTCTGGATGACAACTGGGCCTTTGTAAACTAAATTCGAATTCTCAAATATTGAATGGATTAGTAATGAGATTTTAATTTTTGTTCAGGCCGTTGAAGTGTCGAGCAATGATTATGAACCTTCGGAACGTGATATTCTTTATGCAGAAGGCGTTACCCAAGGAAATGGTCTGGCCTTCATAGAATTTTCGTTTGATGATCGTAGCCCAATGTCTGAAACCTACACAGACAATCTGGAAGCTTTACCTCAGCCACTGACCAAGTAAGTTTTTGCCATACAGTTGTAGATATATACTTCTCGCTATCAAAGTCTAATAAAATGTGAACAAATTTGCTTTCACTACAACTCTGCTTGTGGCATTCATATTGCAACAATAAAGCCCAAAACTATTCTTTTCACATGGGGATTAACTTGTGCTAAAAGCTGTCATTCTGTTAGTGGTAGCTTCCATTCATAAGTAATGCACCTTAATTCTGCCCCCTTGTGGCAGGGTTAACCATAAATTCTATTAGTTATCTATTTTTGTTATTAATCACGCCAAAACTAATTGCAGGGAGCATATGCCCACATACATCATTTTTAATATGTATACTTTGACTTGGCATTTCTTTCTGTACGATTGCTATATGATTAGAATTCTAAACTACTCTTGTATGGTATTTTTTCAGATACCAACTTATAAGGGTTAATGCAAAGGGGATGAACGAGGGGTGCAAGTGGGTGGAAATGTTTGAAGATGTTCGGGTGGTAGTCTTCTGTGTCGCACTTAGTGACTATGACCAAATGTGGATTGCTCCGGAGAGTAATGGTAGTGGAGCCCTACTTCAAAACAAGATGATACAAAGCAAGGAACTTTTTGAGACAATGATCAGGCACCCTTGCTTCAAGGATACACCTTTCGTGTTGATACTCAACAAGTATGATCTCTTTGAGGAGAAGGTTAACCGCTCACCTTTAAGTACTTGTGAGTGGTTCAATGATTTTAGTCCAGTGCGGACACACCACAACAACCAGTCCCTAGCCCATCAGGCCTACTACTATGTTGCGATGAAGTTCAAAGACCTTTACGCTTCCCTTACTGGCCGGAAGCTCTTCGTTTGGCAATGTAAGGCGAGGGATCGGGTGACAGTAGACGAGGCATTTAAGTATATAAGAGAGGTTCTCAAATGGGACGAGGAGAAAGAGGAAAACTACTATGGTGGAGCTGAGGATTCATTTTACAGTACAGATATGAGCTCCTCACCCTTTGTTAGGCAAGAGTAAAATGCTAATGCTATGCTTCTAAAACTTTGATTTGTATTCTATTTATACATCATTTTTAAGAAGCATGTAGAGCTCCATCTGTGTTGGTCCAAATATGACCAACCAATGATAGAAATTTATGTATCCTAAAGTTGCTCAAATTTAAATGTTCCGTTTTATTGTATAAATGTATGTCTAATCTAACGGCGCTCCCTGCTATCTGCTTTGAGTGTTTAGATGATTTTTTCTATCTTTTGGCAATCTAAGGCTGATCTGAAAGAAACATAAAAACTTTAACCAAAGTGAATCACCCAATTACTAGATTGAAACTTCAGCTTTACAGGGATATAATCAGAGGCAATTGTCACATTACCATCATTTAAAGCCTTTTCTTGATTACATGTTCCTTCTTTCAGATTCTACACTTCCTTTTAATATGCCCCATTTTGTTGCAATGGAAACATTTCTTCTTCGAGGTTTCGATCTTCCTCTGGATTTATCATTTCTGTTGGAACGAAGGCTATTCCCACCTAGGCTTCTACCGCACCTCTTCTTTTTCCATAACAAATTCATCTGCATTAGAGGAATCCATCCATTGATATTTCCTCCTAATTTCTTCATTTAACATTCTATTCGTCACCATACTCGGTGTCAACTTTACATTATGCACTAAATCACTCTCACATTATGCTGGGAAATGAACTGAAGTAACCAAATTTGCTTGTACCTCATCATCTAAAGCAATCTTCATAGCGATCAATCGATTCACCATGCTTTGAAAATCACTGATATGTTCCATCACACTGCACCCATCTTTGTGGACTTGATCGTGGACCACCCATTGCTCATAAATGGATTCCAGCTTCTTCCAAAGAACATCAGCTCGTGACTCGTTTCTCACATGGTGGTACTCACTGCATCAACCCATTGTTGGATAGTAAAGACAGCTTTTTTATGCATTCGATCCCATTCTTTATCAGAAACATCAGTATGTTTTGCTTCATCTCATTCAATAGCCTCATCTCATGCAAGTCTTTCATATAAAGCGAATCTTCCTTTTCTGTTTCACTTTCTGTGGGCCCCACAAATAACACGTTGTGTGCGTTCAAATATGAAATCAGTGGCTACTGTGGTCTTGGTCTTGGTCTTAGAGAAGAAGACCACCTTCATAAGCCATTAAATTTTACATATTGCAATTATTCTTTGTTCCCAGTTTTTTCTGCTCCAAGTTATAATTTAACAAAATGCTAAATGAATAATATAATCATATTAGGAAAGGGATGGACATAACATTGAAATTTGTCTCAAAAAGTATTTTTTATTAAAGTCTGGAATTAGTGGGATTGCAAGCAGCAGTCATAAATTTTCATGATTCAATCAATCAAAAACAAAACAAACAAAAAAAATCACTTGAAAAATCAACAGACACAAGACGACGTCAATCAGTCTTCATTCTTCACCATTTCTTCTTCTTCTTCTTCTTCTTCTTCAGTTTCAAAGAATAGGTGTTTCCCTTTTGGTTCAGAATCTTCCTCCTTGTTTTCAACACATTCTTCTTCAATTATTTCATCGTCACTGTTGTAAATAAATCTTGTATGCTTTCCAGTTATCTTCTCGTTGTTCACATTGATCCTGCTCATTTCTTCGCATAGTTCATCGACCAACTCTTCATCACAGTTGAATTCATAGCATTCTTCTTTCTCTTCTTCGTCATGGGCACTTGCATTCACCTGAATAGACCACTCAGAAGAAGACTCATCCTCCTCTACGCATGGGGATTCCAATGGTTTCGAACAAACTTCCGATTTCTCGGAGAAATCCATCAGTAAAGATCGAGTTAGCATATTCTTTTCAGACTCAATGCTCTCTTGTTTATTTCCCTCAATCATGTTGCTCACTACCTGACACATTAATATAGAAACCATCAAGAAAAGCTCTCAAAAACAAGACTAGAATCGTCAAGAATCCATGGATACGAAACCAAACCTGAGAAATGGATTCGAGCTGAGCCAATGGAGAAGGGTTGACTTTGATGGAGGCAATTTCATCCTCCGAAAGATTCAAGACTTGAGGGGTATTAGCTGGAGTGGGAGCAAGAAATCGCAAGGGAGAGTTGGCAATGCCTTGAAGATGAAGAAAGGTACGACTCTCAAGTGGGAGTTTTGAAAGCTCGGCCTCTTCTTCAACCTTTTGAAGAAGCGTCTTGACCTGACCCCGAAGCAAGTTCTCTCCAGAGCCAGGAGTTTTATTATTCTTGGCTCTACTGATTCGTTTCTTGGATATGGCCGATGATGGAGTCTCTAAACCACCAGTCGCAAGCCCTACGATGGGTGAATCATTCGTTATGTCAAACAACACAGATCGATCTTGTTGCGGTTGTCGTGACTTCGAAACACCCTTTTCAGAATCCTCAAATTTCCCTGTAAATAAACAAACAAAGGTTCAATGAAAGTAGAAGAAGAAATCAAGAAATGGTGTTCAGAATTGGAGATGAATCACTCACTGGGAACATTGTTGTTAGAAGCCGAAGCAGCCGAGGCCAAAGTTTGTGACCTGGTGACTCGTCTTGTTGATGATGGGGTCTCCATGGAGCTTCAATAAAATCGCAGAAGATGAATAAAAGAGAGGAGGAACAGAGAAAGGAGAAATCAGATGAAAAGGTAAAGCCAAAGGCGAAGTACAAATGTGTATATCAAGGAAATATAAGAACGGTAATATGACCGTTAGGGCCTACGCTCTATGAAAACTAGCCGTTGGAATTTTGTTTTATTTATTTTTTTTGAATTATGCGTGTCTGTGGTTCCTGTCTGTACGGATCGTTTGTTCTGGCCCATGGGCCTTGACTTTGGTTTTAGTGGGCTTGTAATGAAATCTGGGTGAACTAAACAGTTCCCACTTATTTTTAGCTAGGCCCCAATCCCTATCTTTAGTTTATAGTTATAATAATGAAAAAAATAAAAAATTATAAGTGCTTAGTCGATGAGTGGAAGTAATTATTTTCCTGTTTTAATTGTTTATTTTCAGTGGTGGGACTCCCGGTCTAAAAGCTATTGTTAAATACTATTCATATTAATGTGGTGAGATCATTCAATTAAATATTATTGTATAAGTTTTAGAAACCATCCAATTGGAAAATATAACAAAATAATTAAAAAAATTATTATTGAAAAGAAAAAAGCGACTTAAAATAGATAAGATGATTCTCGTAATCATCTATTATACAACCAGAAAACAAACCTTTGATAAACTGAAAATAGTCAACTTTTGTTCTGTAAATTATCAAGACGTTGCATAAATATGGAAGAATATATATACACATACACATTCTTCAAATTAAAGAGATCAATTAATAATAAAACCAAACCCTGATGCAAAATGGATTTATTTGCAGCAGAGTTGTTGATGGAAATAACTAATTCTATTCACCGTCTAAGAAGAAATAAATTAACATCTACACTAAACGAGTTTTGGTATAGCAAAAATGATACTCAACAAAGCCATCTAAAAGGTTGACTTTGTAAAAGCCAAATTTTTATGCTCATTTCATTGGTTTTCCCTTCCCCGGTTCAGTAATGCCCAAAAACACCAAATAAGTAAACATCATTACAATTACTGATTTAGGAACTCGGATCATAAAAATCCAATTTACAAGTTTCCAATTAACAATTAAGAACCCAGATTCAAGGGAACTGTTGATACCAAATGCATATATCCAAACTTTGTACAAAGATAAACAAGAAATTTATCAGGCACATGCGCATGAAAATGATGTATGTGTAGTATTATTGTAATATCAAATGCATATATCCAAACTTTGTAAAAAGATAAGCAAGAAATTTCTCAGGCACAGGCGTAAAGCTCAGACATAAAGCTTAGAGCTCTTCTATTAACAGTAAGTCTCTGTAGATTTGTGCTTATATATGAATGTATGTAGATTCAATGAAACCCTAAATTGTCCTGCACATGCAGAAAACAGACAAACTCAGCCACCACAAACACCATCTTTACGAGCTACTCAACCCAAAAGCATAAAAAACTATCAGTAGTACATCTTTTAACTTCATGATTCTATAACTATTCAAGGTACTTCTCATCCAATATATAAAAGTGTCTAGCCATATTAGCCATATTCATAGAACATGCAGTAACTAATGTGCTACAGGAATTAAAGGTCAGAATACATAATTACGTCACAAAGGTACTTGACTTAATTGTGAAAAACAACTATACATGAAGTATATCGGGCCTCCCTACCAGTAATCATCTTCCCCAATCAATTGCAATCAAATCTGAAGGCAGTGAAGCAGGATCGAGCTCCCAGCAGTCTTTCAGAAGGTCAGAAACCTCATCACCAGTAAGCTTCCTCGCAGGAATCTGATGTGAAAACAAACGAACGTCATCCTTTTCAAGCCACCTAATCGCATGACACCCAATTTCTCGTCTCTTGAATATTGTCTTGAACCCATCAACTTTCTCAAGATAGGCCATGCTTAACCCATGCATTTCACTATAAGTTGTTAAAAAAACGACTATGTCATAGGATCGCCTATCTCTAGCTGGAAGATTTCCTCCTTCAACACCCGAAGCCACCTCATTGTAAAGTGCCCAAACTGAACCTTTCTTTGGATAAATCCTGTAAATTTCTCTCGCTGCCCTTTCACAGTCCATTACATGTGAAAATATATTGAGAGAATCAATGGAAGTCTTCCTAGAAACCTTAAATCTCCCACAAGATACATGAAACCCCATTCTCTCCCAACATATCAATTGTTCATCCCCATTATTCTGAAGATCCAACCAACTAATCTTCACCTCAAAAGGATAAACAGAAATAACTTCATCAATCAAACCATAATGCCTAGGCATCCCGTCGTCATCATCATAAATAGCCCATACTTGCCCTTTCTTAAAACTCCTCTCCACTCTGTCTTTATCAAAATCATAAAAATCTGAGTCTTCCACTGCCATAATCTCCAAATGCTCACTCTTTGAACTCTTGTGCCTGTCAATTGCCAAGCTACCGTTCTTCAAAGTTTTCCTTGCTATTTCCGAGTTCCCACTCTTCGTCACAGCCCATCGTTTCTCAGTTCGCAAATCCACACTCTTCTTTACAAATGCACCTCTCTCAAGCTCTGAATCCTCACTCTTCTCTGAATCCTGCTGACTCTCAATCTCTAAATCCTGATTCTTTGAAGTCCTGCGTCTCCCTGTTTCTGTCTCCCTCTCCTTGGTCTCTGTCTTCTTATCCTTCTCACGTTCATCTTTCTCCCTTTTCTTCTCCTTCTCCTTCTCTTTCATCTTCAACTTCAACTTCTCTTGATTAGCCCTTCTTTTAGCCTCCAATTGCATTTGCGCTAACGTCATAGTCTCGTCTCTAAGTTTTGCCCTCTTAGGCTTCAAACTCTCCAAAATCTCACGATCTTCCACACTCTTCGGCTTCGACCTTGCCAAAACCTCTCCAACAGTACTCATTCTCCTCCTCAATCTCCCACCACTCCAATCACCACCACTCTCTTTCCCTTGCGCATCCCCAGCACCCATTTTCCTCTTCACTCCCACATTTCCCACTTTCGCCGCAGAACCAACACTACCCATTTTCCTCCTTAGCCTCTCACTCCTAAAAACCCTAACTCCATCACTCTCTTCTCCCTTCTCCTCACCCCCTCTCTCAACCTCCACAGCCTCAAAACTCTTCTTGCAGCTAGGACACACCAAATTATGCCCCAAATACTTCCTCTCAAACTGGTGCAACAACCGACACCGCGAACACGCCGTCCAAAACGCGTCCTTCCCCACCAACCCATTAACATTCTCCTCCTGAATCCTAATCCTCAACCTCATATCATACTCTTTTCTCCTAATCTTATCAGACAAAACCCTAAACCCTTCGCCAACTAACTTAAACGCTTCCTCACATCCTAAATGTGAGTTCTTATCAGGATGCAAAATTAAAGCAAGCTTCTTATACTGTTTCTTGATTGTGTTAATATGAGAGAAGGGCTCTACCTGAAGAATCTTATACCAGTCTTTAGTAGCATTCGTCGAAGATTTTGAAGCAACACGTAGAATCTTGAACGCCGTGAGCATTGAAGAGATGCCCTCCAGATTTGGGGCCAAACGGTGCGCTTTCTTGGCATATTTTAGAGCTGATTTGAAGTTTGAGTTCTTGAACTTCGTTTCGGAGATGGTTTTGAGACGTGAAGCGTCCGGGTCTCCGCCCATTTTTCACAGAGACGATAAGGGAGTGAAGAAACAATGTGAGAATGATTTAGTTTATAGCAAAAGTGAGGTTAAATATATTATTTTTATTGAATTGTTAAATGATTTTCAGAATGAGATAGTTTCAAATTTCAATTAATCTTTAGGGGTAAAATACGATTATTTCAAAATATGAGGGTTTCAAAATTTCCTCAGAATCTCAGGAGTGTTGTTAAGACTTAAGACCCTAATATTTGCATTTTATATGGAGCAGCTGGCGCCCGCTTCCCAGTGCTATATTGCTATTTCAACTATTTTAAATTTTAATTTATAGTAAATTGCAAGAAAGTAAAAAAATAAAAAAATATTTTTAAATATATAAATGATAACATTCTTTCACTTGGACTTTAATTTGATATTATGATAACTAATTTGAAGTATGTTGTTACAGGAATCTGTAACAACCAGGGTGACTCGATTGACTTTGCTCGAAATTAAGTTTGATGTGTGCGTGATTATGAATAACCAGCTTGTTACTATAAAAGCAGATAACTAATTGACACAAGAGCTTTTTAAAGAGGTTCGGCAAGTTATATTACTTAAACCTACGTCCTTTGTTGCTTTTATTAGCCTTTGAGTATTGTTTTTCCAACCCTTTACAAAGAGTATTCTCTCCATTTTTATAGTAGAGGGCTAGAGATCCTTGTTACAAGATAATCATTTACAAAAATGGAATTGAATTCAAATAATATTGATAATGGTAAACCCGTGATCCTTGGTGTGTTCAAATGGTAGGGATATTGGTGAGAATATCTTGCCTCCAGTTGGGTTTTACTGAGATATCTCTTCCCTTAAATATGCAATATATTTCCTACGAATTCAGGATGTCATACTTATCTTCTCCCTACGTTTTGGTAAAAGGCGAGCTTATTCCCCTTCCAGGTGCGATGTTAAGATCATCGTCAACCTTGTTAACATTGCGAGCTCACTACACTCTGCCGAGCTTCCTGACAACATGGTGAGCTTGTTTGATGACTTTACACCTAACATTTACCCCATAGTTTATAGATGTTGTTTTGAACTTTGAAAACTATTATGTCAGCCCAAATTTGCTCGAGTCAAGACTTGTTTTACCATAACATTTGAGGACATCGAAAGACGATCTCCTCAATATTCAAAATAACGTTTTCCCGCACTTTTATTCAGTTACCTCTTTTTAAGGACAAAAAGAGGAATTCCATAAAGTCACGTCTGGATAATTAATGAATTGGCAAACAAACAGGCATGATGACTGTGAATTTAATGTAGCTGAAAAGTAGGAAAACATGTCGTTACCTGATAGGGACATGACCGAACAACCTATTGTCTTAAAGCCTACACAAAATCCTCTTCACATTCCGGTAGGCCCGATTACAAGAAGTCGAGCTAAAAAGATGCAACATGAATTATCAAGCTTAATTGAAGAACTTGAAGCCAAAGGAGTAATACATGAAGCTGAGTATGCCTTAGAAAGGTTAAAAAAGATTGTTAACAAGATTAAAACCCAAATCCAAGAGGAAGCTTAATCGTCCAAGCCATAGAGAAATTAAAGATTGAATCTTGCTAACTTTAATTGGGTTCAAGTGTGACGTCCAAGCCTTTGTTCCACGGGCTTAGTAATTGTTATTTTATGTGGGCTATTTTAAGTTATTTTAAGACTTATTTGGTGTAATGGGTTGTAATTAAGTGTTTACTAAAGCCCAAGTCTTTTATTAGTCTTTTACTATTTTATTAGTTGGGTTTAGGTTAGTTAGTTGGCCTAAGTTCTATTAATAGGTTGTTGGTCTTATTTGTTTTGGATTGTGGTTCTTCGAATTCTGATTGTTTTCCAATTTTTTACGTTCTTAGTTGGCGGATTTTCTTCACAAATCGAAGGAGTTTGCATCATTTTGGTATCAAAGCAAAAGTTCAAATCAGGTTCTTCATTATTCTTTTTTTGGGATTTCTTTCCAGTCTTTAGTCAAGTTTCGTCGTATTTAATTTGTCTTGGTTGAGTCTTGTTGAAAATCTTGAAAAAAACGATCATCATACTATTGAAATTGGTGTGATTTCTTAGTTACTTGAACATCTTGGTGCGATCTTGATCAATTCGTGCACTATTTTCGAATTTCGATTCAGTTTAGTTCAAGTTCTTTAGGATTCCTTGAATTTAATTCCTTGTTTCATAATCTGAATTTTTGTGTTAAATCCGTGTTATTTCGTTTGGGTCTTGAATTGTCATTGATTGAATCTTGTTAGCATATTTTCTTGATTGCAAAGTAAATTCAATAAAAATAAAATTTGATCTAACAAAAAAAAATGTCACGGCCAAATCTTGTTAATCTTGAATCTTGGTCTGATTCGTTAAACTAATTTTGTTAATCTTAAATCTTGAATCTTGGTCTGATTTGTAACAATCTAATATTTTATATTGTCATTACAAAGATTCAATATTGATTGAAGTTTTGTTTGTTTCATTTTCTTGATGTTAATTTTTTTTTTTTTTTGTGACACTCTTTTGAGTTCCAAGTGCCCTATTGTCTTTGTGATTGATTTGGATCTGTCCTTTGCATTCTTGGTACGTGATTTGAGCGTTACATCTGAAATTTGATAATTCTTGCCTTTAGTTGTAAAAAAA
>WYDK02000080.1:4498939-4515333 GCA_009867345.2 Toxicodendron radicans
TTAAGTTTGGGGGTAGAAAAACAATGTTTGCAATTTGTATGTTTTGTTGTGTGTTTTGTGTGCTTAGTTTCTTTTTCATATGCACTTGTTTATGTGTGAGTGTGTATTTTGTGCCCAAATGATGGAAATGAGCTATTATTGATAACTTGATTGTTGTGATTTTATTCTCGGAAAATGCAGAGTATTGCTTTAAGTTGAAGTTGGTTGACTAGGTTTAGCTTGAAGATTCCTTAAGTGGTTCAACCACAATTTTCACTTACTTGACATGCTTAAAAACATTCTATGTTGATGTGTCAAGTCTTGATAATGTTGGTAGACTTTAGAACCTAGTTGATAATTGCTCGAGGCGAAATTTTAGGATTAGACATTATTGGGAGATGATTTAGGCATTATTTGAGACGTTTGAACCTTTCTAGCCAACCTTATTTCAAATTGCCTTTAGTCACCCTTTTGAGCTTGATTAGTATGTTTCCTTGTGTTTTTGAGAAACCAAAAATAATCCAACATTTGACCTTAAACACTTTACCACATCCTTAAGAGAACTTAATTCCAAATATGTTGATAAAGAGTAATGAAGGTGGATGAGTAAATTGTGATGGGAGAAAAGAATAAGTTTGGGGGTAATGATGAGGCATAAAAAAAAAAAAAAAGGAAACAACCCAAGATTAATGTAAATGCTTGCTAGTTGATTAAAAAAAACTATTCATTAAATAAGTAAGCAATAAGTTTGGGGGTTGTGAAAGGGTGTGTCTTGTATGGGAGGTTGAGAAATTAAAGGAAGGTTTGACTTGAAAAGTGTAGCTCTTTGTGTAGCATGACGAAACCGAGTTATCTTACTTTGTTATCCTAGCCCTTCTTTGAATCCACTACCAAAGCCTAACGTTACAAACCATTAAAACCATTTTCATCTTGACAATGTCGAAACCTTCATTAGTGGAGAGTAGTTTGAAATTAGGCTTATGGAGTTTATTACCATTTGATAAACTTCACCAATTAGCATAAAATCATCTGGGAAGTCCAAGGGTGGATTGAAGTGGGGATCACCTACTTAGGGAACCGATAGAGAGATTTGATCAATTCATGATTTGACTTTTCGGAGTATTAAACATTTTCTATGAATAAACTTGTGACAGTCTTTGAAACTCGAACTGCATTCCATATTGGGTACTTTCTTTTCAGTTTAAGTTTATTTTCTTTTATTTTCGTTTACTTTGTTTTCTTATATTTTAATTTCTAATTTTTTTGTTTGTCGGTACATCGCTGTAAACCCTCACGAGATTATAACTCGTCCACTAGGGGGACCTATGGGTTTAAAGGCTTATTGCATATGCTAAATGCAATCGTGTCAACCTACGGAAGTGGTTTAGTTTAGGTTAGCTTAGTTAGGTTTAGATTTTGTGTTAGATTGCTTCGGTTGCTAGGGACTAGCAAGAAGCTGGTTGGGGGTTGTGATGAATGCTTGGAAGTGCACTCATACTTAGTGATTTTAAGGGTATTTTGTGTGGGATTTAGGTTTAATTCGTTAATTTTACTTGATTCTCTTTATCTCTTTTGTTTTCTAGAATCACGGGTATGTTTTGTGAATTTTTAGGTATTTAGGTGCTAAAAAAATGAGGATTTTGAGCATGTATGTTGAAGGGTAAAGAATCATAATCGTGTAGGAACAAACGGTGCGAGAATCAGAGCTCAAACGAAGAAGTTATGAGTTTTTTAAGTTTGTTTACTAGAGAACTATTCAAGCGCCACAGGCAGAACTGAACATGTTTCACTAAAATAAACATATCTTTAACTAAACAACTCCAATTGACCTGTTTTTGTTGGGTTGTAAAGATAAGATATAGATATATAAATTTTATGTTTTTGTAGTGATCCAGTTAGATCTAGAAGATGGTTAAAAAGGGTCACGAAATTCACATCACAGCAGAGTTCGCGCAGAACTGAAAAACTATACATAATTTCATTCCAAAAACGCCCCTAGCAACCCTAGCACTATAAATAAACGATTTTTCTTAGGTTTAAGCAGTTTTGAAAATGTTTTAGAATTGAGGAGGCAACCTTGGAGCCTTGGTAGAGAGAGAAGTGATTTGAGAGAGGAGAGAGGGTTATTCCTCTCTCCCTCTCATTGGTTCTTCTTATTCTTCATGAATTTAAGGTGTAATCTTTCTTTTTCTTTATGTATTTAGTTTATTTTGTGCAATCTTTCTTTTTCATTTGTGTATTTAGTTTGTTATTCTAGGGATTTAATGTAATTTAAGATTGAAAGGTTGTGTTTGACATATTCTATTGTTCAATCTATTCAAGC
Organism: Toxicodendron radicans; assembly: GCA_009867345.2. NCBI lineage: Eukaryota > Viridiplantae > Streptophyta > Magnoliopsida > Sapindales > Anacardiaceae > Toxicodendron > Toxicodendron radicans. The sequence goes on from WYDK02000080.1 coordinate 4,501,242, forward strand.
ATGTTCTTGATTCATTCATTGTATTTAATTCAATCTTTAGATGATGTTAAAGTTTGATCAACCTTGATGCTTGTTAATTGATTGTATGAGATGAGTTTGAGTATTTGATTGATTGAGTTGTGTTAGAGTATATACCCTACCAAATACAACTTGATTGATGTCTTGTTCTTAATGGGTTTTCGTTCACTAGGTTAGACTATACGCCCTATCTAGTTTAGTGATAAAAACACTAGGTTAATCTTGAATTTTTTCATCATCACTTTTAGTCCTTCAGCTTTTCTAATCTTTTATTAACCCCCTATAGTTTTCATCATCTCACTTAGGTCCCTCAACCTTTGAAAATTTTTACTTACACCCCTATCTCCTTGACAGGTTTCAAATCTTACATTTTCACCGATGAAATACTCAACTTACCAAAATTCTTCTAAGTGTTCTTCGCCAAGGGGACATTTTTTCTTCGCTGAGGCGATGCCCATAAATTATCCCTTCGAAGATTCCAGAAAGTTCGTCACCGATGCAACATTTTTTCTTCGCTGTGGTGAAGCTTTGGTTTTACTCATTTTTTGGGCTTCTTCCAATTTCAACCCACTTTCCACTAATCTCATTCATTCCTCCGACAATTCCACTCAAAAATTATACCCCAAATCAACACTTCACACATCCTACAACACATCTACAACACAAACACCATTTAATCAATTAACACCTAATTAATCATAACCTCAAAACCTTTACTCAACACTTTTACCCAAACTCATTTTCTTCACTTCATAACCATTTTCTCACACTAATTTCACTCCAACAACACCCAATCAACACCAAACACATTCACACACACATACATAACACAACATACAATCACCCATTTCAAATCCAAAACAAATTCAACAAAACACAATGAATTTTCTAAATACAAAAATATTGTACATACTCACCCAAAAGCATTTTTCTTCTTTCTCTTTCTTTCTCCTCCTCCTCCTCCTTCTTCTTCTTCTTCTTCTTCTTTGTCTTTTTTCTCTCCCATTTTGTCTCTCACGTTCTAATTCTCTCAAATGAGAGAATTCTCCCCTTTTTATACTAACTCCAACAAATTTCCATTTGACCCTTACTCATTTCAATTTTGACACTTTACTCCTACAAGACTTTGGATTTTTACACATTACCCCTCAAAATCATCAATTAAAATTACGATTAAATCCCAAAAAATACGAGGTATTACAATTAAAAATTGGTGGAGAAAATTTAGGTTTATCTTATTAGACACATGACATATTAATATACATCAATCCAATTAATCTTATCTAACACATAATTAACAATTAAATTGTGTTCACACTACTTTCCCACCAATTTTGTACAAAGACAATTCTACCCTTAACTCTTTAAGGCAAATTATCTTAATACCCTTTGGTGTCCATTAAATCACATGTTTAACAAACACATTTTAACATAATACATTATGTCAAACAAAATCAAATAACCCTTTTGCATCAAATCAAAATTTATGCAACATTTCTCTCATGACCTAAATTCAACTCCATGCATCCAAAATTATTCTAATCACCATTAAAACATCATAAATTTGGTATTGTCCAAACAAGCATGCCAATTGATAAACAATTAACCAACAAACTTTTGATGGTCAAACTTCACATAATAGAAATTATGTGACTAACATCAATTTTCAAACAAAATTGACACACTTGCATTCATAATGAGTTATACACATCCATAACATGCTTCAAACATTAAGAATCACATTCTTCAAGCTATAAATGTTGGACAAGCAATACTTTAACCCAAATCTCATTTGACCAACATCAACCAAACACTAAGATTTCAATCAAATCTCAATGCGTATGACATTACTATCATATCCTACAACCAAAGATCATAAGAACATGGATTGAAATAAAAAATTTCAACAAACTAAGCTATGGCCAATTTTTGCTATCCAACATATATGATCAAAATCATTTGCTTTATGACATATTAAGGATACACATGCACGGATCTACAACTTTTACAAAGCAAGTTAACAAATAACTTCACAAATAAAAATTTGAAAAATTACGTAACATTATTCAACATTTGAACATGAACTTTTTTGGCTAAATTTAGACAAACAATGATTAAATTCTTGGCTCTGATACCATTTGAAGGTTGGAATGAATTGAGAAACAAAAATTTTAAACATATAAATTCATAGCATACATATTAGGGTTTTTGAAAAAAACAATTCAATCAAATTGAATTAATTAAGGTTCAAGCATATTACCTTATACCCTAAACAACCTTGGAGCCTTTAATCTTAAGTGAAATTTGCAAAAGAGAGTCCACACCAAGGAAGAGATGAAGAATTCGACCAAGACAGAATTTTAAGGTTTTTTGAACTTTTTGGATCAATAAACAATTCAATAATTGTTCATGGATACCTTTTTGCAATTTCATAATTCTTTTAGAGTTATAAATAATTCCATAATTATGAAATTGGATTAACATTTAATCATTATTAGCAATTTAACTCTAATTGTTTACATAATAATTTCATCCTTAAATTGTTTATATGTTTGCATTTTACAACCTATTATTAAATTCAATTTAATATAAAGAAAATAATTAATTATGAATTGGAATTACACTTAATTCCAATTAGTAATTTAACTCTTAAATTATTCATAATTACAAATATAACCCTCCATTGAATCTAATTCAATGATAATAATATAAATAACTTTATTACCCTTGATAGGTTCTAGTCAACCTTGGATAATCAACTCTCTTTGGCTATTTCTCCATTCTCTTTAGTTTTTATGTGTGATCTCTTAGGTTTATTGTGGCTTAGCCGTGGGCCCAATATCATAATCTATTCCAATATGTTTCGTCATAACTCTTTATGACCGAAACTCCCACCGATTATGGTAGGCATCTAACAATGCTCTATAACCTCTAAGTCACAATGAAGATATACGATAATGCACCATTTCATAATCGTGAATAGTGTGTAGTGTAATCCCTCCATTGTCTAATCCCGATTAAGAATGGATTCATGGTATGTCAAAATCATTGTCTTAATCTTATATCAAATTGACAATTAATACATTTAGAACGTGTCACCATGAAACAACCTTTCAGGTAACATTTTATATACCTCAGCCTGAGATTTCCCTTTCCAATGTATTTTTGCCATTTGTCTGGGAACTTGATATCGACCTATACCAAGTCAACAGATCTTGTCTTGACTATCACTTGTCTTCACACATAAATAACGTAACACATGGACAAATCGGCTTCTTGCACATGACATGATTAGCCTCGTGTTTATACACCATACGAACCATATGTGTTTATGCGAAATCCAACAGTGATATCTCAAGTCTAATGATTAATAGTACACTAATACGATCTTATGATGCATCATTGACTACATTCTAAATGTTCATGTGATTCATCATAAATGATCATATTCAATAAACAGTTCACTAACTGCTTATCCATACTAATGCCCTAGTGATATAACTTTTATAATCACCCACACTAATATCATTACATGATATTTAATGGAGACATTTAGCATGCCTACTACGCAATATTATTGTCCAATTAATATTACTTATGTAGGGAATGCTTCGATGATATTAATCTTCTAAAGATTTGTATCATCCAGACAACTCACATGTAAAATCTATATATATAAATGAAGTAATAACATACATATGAAAAACATAACTCTTTCTTTAATTAATGAATAAATATTTACAAGAAATAATGTCGTAAAACTAACAACACAATTGGTTCCTAGGGCATACATTTACATCTTTTTAGTCATTTTCTTTTCCCATTTTTCACTATAAATAGGGCCTAAACTTCGCATGTTTCCTCACATTCAAATTTCTCTCAATCTCACATATTCTTCAATTGTGCTTACTCTAAAAGTCTCTCAAATTTTAGTTGTAAATTTGCTCTCATTTTAATTTTTTACTACTTTCTGTTCTACAATTTTCAGTTCATATTTCCAAATTCCAGTTCTCCTTCTTTAACTCTTTATATCCAATTTTTTTTTTATTACTATAATGGATAGATATTTTCATTCCACCATCAATTTCAATGATGAAGAAAATTATCATACTCCCCCTAAATTTACTAACACAAATGTAGTAGATTCAAACAGTCACACTTTCCCATTACTAGAATCTGATACACCTCATCATAATATTCCCTCCCCCTTCCTCCCCGTGCTGCTACAGCTCTCAGTGGTTCCAAAGGAGGATCTTGTTCTCGTAATCGTTGTCCTCATCCAACTACATATGTAGTATAAGAAAACTCATCAACTACAGCAACCGAGATCGACAGGCACGCATCAGACTTGTGGATGCATTCCGATAAGTTTTATGAGGCAGAAAATGAAGTTTCAATAAAGAAAGCGAGATGCAAGTTTTGTGGAAATGTTTATAAAACTAATGCATATAATGGTACTAGTACTTTAAAAATGCATTTAGATAAACATACTAATCAACATGGATATAGACAAACAAATAAAACTCAAATTACTAGTACGGATAATACTTGGCGTTATAATTATGATGTATATAGGGAACAATTAGCTTTATATATTGCTGCAATTGATTAACCTATTAATATGGCTGGAGATAAATATTTTGAAAGATTTTTTAAAAATTCATTTTTACTAGAATTTAAAACTTATTCAAAAATTTCAACTAGAAACGATTTAATAAATTTATTTAACGAAATGAAATTAGAATTAAGAAATAAAATACATAGTTGTCATGTTAGTGTGGCTCTAACAACCGATATTTGGAGTGGTGAAGTTAAACAAGATTATATTTGTGTGACTAGTCATTATTTTGATAACGAATGTAAATTAAAATATTTATTAGAATTTAAATTAATGGATGTAGATCATAGTGGTGAACAAATTTATTTAAAAATTGTTGAAGTTTTACAAAAATATGATTTGCTTGGCAAAGTTATAAGTCTTACTTTAGATAATGCAAATTCTAACAATAAGGCTATAGATTTTTTTAAAACTAAAATTTCCTTATATGACAATTTAAAGTTTTTTCATTAACGTTGTGCATGTCACATTATTATAAATTTAATTGTTAGAAGGAGTGTGAAAAGAATTAGAAATAATATTGATAAAATTAAGGATTGTTTAGCTTGGATTACTAGTAGTAATAGAAGAAATTATGGATTTAAATATGCTTGTAGAACTTCAACTTGTCCTCTAAAACTTTTGCAATAGACATGCCAATTAGGTAAACTAGTACTTATTTAATGCTTGATTCATGTTTACCTTATACAAATTTAATTTTTGTAGCAAATAAGAGGGGTCTTCATAATTTGGTAGATAATGATTGACATATAGCTAAAATATTTCATTCTTTTCTTAAAAGTTTTTATGATACAACTTTAAAACTTTCTAGTGTGTATTATCATACTAGTCCATTGATACTACATACAATTGTAGAAATTTCAAGTATATTTGCTCAAAACCGAAACAATGAAATTTTAGCGGGATCAATATAAGCAATGGAAGTGAAATTTAAAAAAATATTGGAAACCCGTTCATTTTCTTTATTGTTTAGCTGTCATATTTGATCTTAAGCTTAAATTAGGGGGTTTATATAGAACAAGTTTTAGATATCTTAAGTGAACATTTACAAGAAGTAAACTATGCCAGTCAACTAGAAAATATAAGGGAGTGTCTAGGAGAGGTATATTTGTAGTATGAAAGCAGGTATGAGAACTAGCATAGAAGCACAAGCACAATAACTGAGGACGAACCATCGTAAGACAAAAACAGAAACTCAACATTCAACATATGGAGTGCAATTAATAGGCGAAAGAAGACCAGATCCTAAAGCATAACTTTCTCCTCCTCCTCTATGCAGAGTAATGAGCTTCATCGGTATTTGGGAACCCCTGACTTGCTACCAGAAGATCAAGAAGATTTAGCCAACTTTGATGTCTTGAGTTATTGGAAAACCAAAAAAACTATTTTTCCGGTACTATCAAGACTTGCCCTTGATGTGTTCTATGTTCCTATCTCTACCGTCTCATCCGAACAAACATTCAATGCAAGTGGAAGAATTTTGTCGGAAATGAGGGCTAAACTTTCACAAAAAATTATTGAAGTTCTCACAAGTGTTCGAGATTGGAATCAATACGAGGTTGTCGATGATACTTTAATAGAATCATTTCAATTTTGTAATTTAGATTATATATATGAGGGAGGTCCTAGTCAACCCTTAAATTAGTTGTTTTGTAAATTGTATTTTTTAATTTATAAATTAACTGTCAATTATTGTACTCTTTTGTCCTTATCAAGTTTTTGTCCCAATTGGGTTTTTCTTAGTTAGGTTTTTAACGAGGCACTAATTATTGTAATTCTATTTTTTGATACATGAATATATCTAATTTTTCTTATATTACAATTTAATTGTATTAAAATTGAATTAATATTTGAAATGTTAAGTGTTAACTAAAAAAAAAGTAATCTAATTGAATTGATATTAGAAAAGTTATATTAAAAAAAATAACACAAAAAACAAAAACATTAAAAAATAAAAAACAAAATTTTTAAAAGTTTGGTGGGCTGCACGCTAACCCACCGGGTTAGGGTTATAGGGCCGGGTTGGGCCGAACCCGGCCCACACAAGTTGGCAGGTTGTGCCTTTTCCAACTCTACAGTGATATTATGATACCAATATATTAATACATAGTATTCGTATTACTAATAACAATATTTTGGTTTCATGAATCTGACGCTTTTGTTGCAAATAACAATAATTTGATAACTAAAAATTATCTATATGTTATGAGGCCAACACAATATTGTACAGCACGACGTGAGCAACCCAAATCGAGCTGAGCTAGGTTGAGCTTTTAGATTTCAACCCATTGGATCTTGCCAAAGCACAGCCCAAGTTGGCTTGTGCTTGGCAGTTGGCACTGTCCATTCGTTTGTCTTTTTTTTTATTTTTTAAAATTAAATTACGTTACATTTATATTCTATTTTAATATTAAAATTATATTTATTTATAATTATTTATAATTTTCTTATATATATACTAACTTGAATATTACCTCACATCTTTAAATCACTTAATTACGCATGAGCTTTTATGATTTATGAGAACATTATTTAATTAACCCTTTCTTAATTTGAAATAAGTTTGAAAATTTTTATAAATATAATAAGTATTTGAAATAGTAAAAAATATATATCATAAAATGTCAAGAATTGGAGATCAACAAATAAATTATAATCAGATTCTTAATAACATTGCGCAATAAAACAAGCTTTATAATTTGAATAGCATTAACCTACTCCACCTGACAAATTCAAACTGTAACTTGATATATCAACATATAGTTGAATATACAGCTTCTACTATTCATTTTATAAGCACCATTATCGAATAAAAGATGCATTGTGTGCATTAAAATGGAAAAAATAAAAACCATTACTACTACTAAACAAGTCTAAGCATATATTTATGATCATCAAGATAGCAAAACACAAATGCAGAATAATTAATTGCCAAAGGAGATCATATAAAATTACAGTTTTAATAATAAATCCGCCAATATCTTCCCTTTTTTTTTTTTTTTTTTTTTTAAGATTATCAGATAACTACTTCAATTCCTCTTGTTTTGTACACTATTGCACAAGATTAGAGGGCTGTTAGAAGAAAGTTTGAGCAATCTATACAGGCACAGGGACATTATTATCACTTTATATTAACCATCCTGTTTTCCGTTTGTTTGACCCTTTGTTTCGACACAACATCTCCAGTTAAAACACTTTAAGCAGCAGCAGCAGCAGGATGGTCTCAAACATGAAGGCCATTTTGGAATCTGGCAACATTTTACACAGCTTGGTATCCAACATGAAGGGCACTTTGGTTTCCAGGAACATTTTATGCTGCAGCAACCGGGGCATTCCGGGCATTTAGGTCTCCAGCATTTTATCCAACAGCACCTGTTTGCTGACACTGATGTGGTATCATTGGACCTTGATGGTAATCGGAGAGTTTGCCGAATCTTATTCAGGCGAATTTTGGTGTTCATGTTCTCCATTTCCTGAATAAACCTGAAAAGATGGCGGATGTAATCGGGGTATAGCTCCAAGTTGCAATGCCCACCTCCTTTAATCCACAAGGGCTCGAATGGCTCTCGAGCCATTTTCCACAGTTTATTTCCATGTAAACAGTTCACTACATCATCTTCTGTTCCCTGTTAAATTTTGAAGTACCACTATTAAAAAATTTGGCAACTGAAAATTCTGATAAATATAAATCAAAGAGATAGAAGAGAGGATTTATTAGCCAAAATGTGAGCGATATACCCATGAAACACAAGCACATAAAAGAGAATGAATGTTTTGTAACAAGATACAATGATGAACCCGAGGGTTTCTCTGGCGTGACAATGATTTTTTTTTCTTCATCATGTACATTTTCAGGCCGTACAATTATAATATCGTCTTGGTTGAGGTTAACCACCATTATCAGAGCACGTTATGTATGATTGATTTATGTAATCAAGATGATGCATGATAACAATAAAGGAATTAAAAGATGTTAAACATGCATGCATGCAGATTGATTTATGTGATAAAGGTGCAAGAAAATAAGAAAATAACTAAAGATCTTGTTACATGCGTGGTTCAGAAAAGTGAATAAGAACTCTTTAAGATAAAGATTATAAAAAAAAAAATTTGTGGAAAACAAGTAGTGGCTGTCCTCAAATTTAATTTGGGCTGGCTTGAAAAAATTTCAAAATAATATTTAATTATAAATAATTCTTTTTTGGATGAATCTAACATAAACCTAAGGAGAGTGGTTTCAATAGCTACGTTTAAAGTTACATGTGACATTGAGATTTCACAGTTTGTACTCACTCTCTCCACTGGTGCAAAGAAAGCTTAAAGAAGAAAAAAAGGCCATTATGAGTTTCAAAAGTCAATATATCTTTTACTTGGCTTATCAATAATTACCCCCAAAAACTTCTGCCAACAAGTAAAGGAGACTTGCAACAAACGAACAGAATAAACAGACAATCAAATGCTTTACTATGAATTTGGTCGACTGAACAGCACTACAATGGCAGAACTTTCTTGTCCGACTCGAACACGATGTAACAACAAGATTAAATGTACCAAATGTAGTTCAGATAAAAACATGAATTGTTTATATATGCAGCACAGAGAAGTATTCTCTTAAGTAACTGAAAACTTGATCCCAATAATATTTACTCCAACAAAGTGAATGAGAATACAGATAAAAATATATGCTCCAGAGTGAAAAAAGTTTTGAGTATCTTTGCGTGCATTGTGTTTGGATTTAGGCTTATTGAGTTTATCAGTAATAATTTAACTACTATTATAATGACTGATCACAAATAATGATTTATGTAGTCTAAGAATGAACCAGGGAAAAATTAACGTTTTTGGACACCACAAGAAAAGCATTAAGAGAGATGCTCAGTTAAGTGTAAATGGCACCGATTGGAAGCTGAATCTACCAGAGGAAGTTCAGCATTACAAACACAAAGTTGTAAATCAGTCTTCCTATTTTGGCTTTAGATCATCTCACAAAGCTGTACGTGTTTCATGATTTCCTCAAGACTTTAAGACTCATAATTAAAACATCAGTCTCTCCAATGCAAACACTCAATAAGTGTGCTGATGAGATCATAGCAAAATACATACAAATGCAAAATGGAAAAATTCAAGATCTAACAATGTTCAAACAATTCAGAAGGTACTTACATGTATTACAAGTACTGGGCACTTCACCTTCTGAATTTTGTTGATATTCTGCATTTATGAGAACAATGAATGGCTCAGACACTGCAGCTTAATTAGCATAAACACCAAAGTCCAAACATAATTCAGATCAATGAACCAATCAAATAGAGCAAATAAGTACATGATACATGCCGATTGGCAGACATCTATTATATAAATAACACCGACCATGATAGAACCTTACGGTATATATGTCAAAGCAAAATGTGAATTTCACATGGCAGAGTACACGAAGGCCAGAAAGAATGCCACTATGCAGAACTACACCCCTCAGCCTTGGCAATTTAGATGCCAAGTGCAGTGTCGGTCCACTCCCAACTGACTGCCCATATAAAATTAAGTCTTCCTGGCTTACTCCATACTCAGTCTGAAGACACTGATAAACAGCCTCTATATCAGCATATGTATTCGATTCACTCGGCTGTACGTCACAAATGGCAGAAAATAAATCAATTAAAGCAACAAACGCAATAACTGTGAATGTAACATGATCTAACATATATATCAAGTTAACAAATAAACCAAAACTTGGATCTGACCATAAAAATCAACAATTAAGCAAAATTTTGAAATTGCTAACATGATCGAAAAGCAAATGATGCAAAGCATAGTCCAATCTGAGGTATGAGAACCTACCTTGCCAGTAGAGGCTCCATAGCCAGAATAATCGTATCTGTATCATAAAATTCAGATGGCTCAGATCAACTATAACACAATTAAGATAAGGGTAGAAACATTATAGAGAGATGCCACCTAAAATAACAGTAGATGTAACCATTATTCAATATGGGGTTCCGAGAAGAGAAAAATAAGATGAAAAAGAAAGTAAGGATGAAGTATCTTCAAGATCTAAATTATAAAAAATACTATGCCTGAAATGACAAAAAAAAGCATTTCTCCAGGATAAAGTGAAAGATATATTATATTACAGTATTTAACAGGCACAAAATTCAAAGAAACTAAAGCATGTATAGCTTCTAATCTCAACCAAATAAAACAGTAAAAATCATGGTCATTTACTTTAAGCAGGAAAAAATGAAAAGTTAAAATGAAGAACAAGAAAAAGTGGAAAAAGACTGGTAAGAAACAACAAAACTAAGCCACCCTTCTTTTCTACCACTTTTTCAGTTTGTAAAAAATAGGACAACCCTGAATGAAATGGCCATTAACTAGGAGAATAAACTTAACATTTAACTAACATAATTACAGATCTAAGACCAAACTATAAAAATCAGACCTAATAGAAAATGCTAGAAAAAGTTTATCTGTCTCATTAAGCCTAAGATCACACAAAAGAAAACCTATGAAACAATCCTAATACAAAACAAACAAGATTAGCCTTTACACAAACAGGTTTTTGAGAGAGAAAGACATCAAAAGAAAATCACTAATCCTTTTCAAAAACAAAGCTAAAAGATGGGATTTAAAAAAAAAAAACCATTAACTTCAAACAAAATAATACTAACCCCATGAGATTGACTCTGAGATTAACTTTGAGCTGGACAAAGAGGTCATAAAGCTGGCCAAGGTCAGCTGCATTGCCATGAGAGTAGAGAAGAGTGAGTCTCGCATAAGGGTTTTTCAAGTAGAAAGCCACAATCTTGTTGCCACGCTTAGTATCAATCAACAAGATATCCAAAGAAGTGTCATCAGCAACAGGAATAGGCATTGAAGAAGAAGAAGAAACCACCGCCAGCTTCCCATTCTCACGCTTCTCGATCTGGTATGTAGGCGGAGTCGGTGGAAAAAATGCAAACTTTGCAGCTAATTGAGAGAACATACACCCCATTCAACCCCCCCACCAAGATTCAACACAACCCCAACTCATCGAACAAACAACAAGAAGCTTGAATACATGAGGATGTGCGTTTGTTCCTTTAATGGCTCATGCCTTCCTTAATATTCACAGAGAGAGAAAGAAAGAGAGCAAAAAAATGATAAAGGTGGCGGTGGGGGTGGGTTTTCTAGGGTAATGGGTTATAGTTTTTGTCTAGTCAGATTTATGAAAACATCATCTAAGTTCCAAGTGGGGTGATATATTACTACAACAGATGCAGAGTTCATGAAAGGAGAGAGATGGTGAAGGTTTGCAGAGATGCCAGTGTACAGTAGTGACAGTAACAGTGACAGTAACAGTAACAGTAACAAAAGAGTGCGTGATGTGGAGTATTATTAGCTAAAGAAAGAGAGAAAGAGAGAAAGAGAGAAAGAGAGAAAGAGAAAGTCTCTGCAGGCAAAATATGAATTGTGAAGTGACTAGTGAGAAGTGAAGCTAGGTGGCAAAGAGCCGAAGATTCAAGAGAGTGAGTGTATAGAGATAGAGAGAGAGAGAGAGAGAGTCTCTACGGTGCTTTCACTTCAAAACAGAGTTCATAAAACAAGATTATGTGTGCATGACTTCAATTGTGTGTCAGAAACTCAGTTGTATTTTGTAGAGAGAGAGAGAAGGGTCAAATATGTATCTCTCTTTCTTCCTGCAAATGTGGTTTACAGAACATTATTTATTTTGGCTTGTTTTATCAGATTTATGCATACTCTCTTGCGGGTATCAAACTGAATCAAACTCGCTGGCGGCTGAAGGTGAAGAGAGAGATGGGGTTTTTGTGTTGTTGTTTCAAAAATCAAAAAAACTTTTTTGATATTCCCATTAACATCACTCACTGCAACAGCCTTGGTTTCTAAGATGTCATCAATTGTTTTGTTGAGAGACTCTTCATATATTATTAATTATACTTTAGACATAATAATAGTAAAGTGGATTTGTTGTGATTTTATATAACTTCTTAATTGACGGAATTAATAATCATGTTCCGTTTATTATTCATTTTTTTTTTTATAATTATCAAATTAAAGATTTAATAAAGGTTAATAATATCTTAAAAAGGATATAAAATTTCTTAAATTTAAGGTAAAGATTAAAAAAATTCAAATCTTTATAACATTTTGTCTATTTTATTATCAATAAATATATAAATTATAAAACAGCATTGCATATTTGCATGTAAATAAGGCCAAAACCAAGAAGGTGGAGGCATTAATTGTTATATGCAAAATCTTAAACATGAATTCCTGATGTAAAATGTGAAACTGATATAAGTCATGTTTTGGATCTCAGATTGATGATGGTAATATTAATAAAACAAAAAACCAACTAGGGCAAAGTGGTGTAATGGTTAGCCAAGAAGAAGCCAAAGTTGGGAGCACTGAGTGAATTAACATGGAAATTGGATTATTATGTGCCCATTTTTGGCAACTTATAAATGCAACCAAATACCCAACTTGCCTTTTCATTTCCATCACAAAAAATAGCTTCAAATTTATGACAACAAAGTACCAGCAACAATGCCCAACTTTACTGTATCAATTGACTAACAAACATTACTTACTGTTTTTCTTGGTACTTGCCCTCCCATAGGAGGAAAATGTTAATCTTTTACAAGCTGTAAAATTGAATTTCAGAAATTAATTTTATGGGCATCTTATAAGTTTTACTTTGATGCATCAGTACTGTCATATCTAATTAGTTTGTTCTTTTTGTCTTTCTTTCTTTGTTTAAAACCCTAGTTCAAAATAATATATTTATAGGGATTTTGTGTAATTAAAGGGAGGGAGGGGCACCCACATAAAAAAAAAGTGAGCATGATTAAGCATATTTTTGCAATCATCTAATCAATGAATTAGTACTATAACTTTCAAAATTTTCAGCTGCCTACCTTTTACTTTTAACCTTTAGATTATCAATAAAAGCAGGCGCCCAATGCTTTAATTTTTTCCTAAATCTTAATTTGTCTTCTATCTATTTCTCTTAGATTCTCTACTTCTAACCAAGAAATTGCTACAATTACTAAAAGGGGAACAACAAAGCCTACTAGTAATGTATAATTTTTTGCCTATTTTTACACATTTTGAATAAATTTTAAAGAAATTTCCCATGTAAATGTTACATTTAAATATCTATACCTTTCAAGTGCTTTAAATATTCACACTTTCTTTTGCAAATCAATTTCATTATAAAGAGAATATAATGTTAAAACCAAAATCTTCAAGCAAGAACCTCAAAAGAGTGGATGCAGGTAGCAAATTTGTGAATTAAAAATAACAATAATCCCCATTAGATTTCACCAGATAACAATACCCGTTCAAGGTTTCAAAATTAGAAATAACATTGAATAACAAAGTCTCTCTACAGTTAGTTGATCGTTAAGCTATTAATCTTAAATAAAAGATAATGGACAATTAAGTCAATATTCATTA
>WYDK02000080.1:4516776-4535453 GCA_009867345.2 Toxicodendron radicans
GAATGGACTGAAGGAAAATATATATAGAAAGCAATGGAACCATTACAATATTTTTAACTCCTCCGGAAAAAAAAATAAGGGTAATAAATAAAGGGTATAGAATGATGTAGCTTAAATTTTTTAACTTAATTTTTTTTAAGGTATCATGGAGTAAGACATCATTTGAGAGAGTGAAGTCAAACACAAGCACTACAGATAATTCGTGAATTTTTTAATTCAAGACATTCAAAATTTTGAAATGTGGTGGAGAAGACATTTGTCGTTTTGAAAAAAAAGTTTCTCATATTAACAATAACTCATCAATATAACATAAAAAAATAAGGTTGGATTATACTGACATGTTGTGTACTTCATAACTTTATTCGCAAGTGGAATTGAGATAATGAATACTTTGAAAAACACACGTAAGAAGAGATAGAAGCGTCTAATAATTTAAACGATATTGATTCAAATGAAGATGAAGAACTTGACAAATGATCAATAGATGCTGATAAACAATATATGTCTAATGTAAGAGATATAATAGTTCAACAAATATGGAATGCGAGAGCAATTAGATATAATTCACTTTAATTTTTTGGTTATTGTAGTGAAGACACATGATGTTTTTTAATTAAAAAGATTTTTTAGTTTTTTATTTTAATTATACTTAATTTTTTATTTATTTTATAAAAGTACTATAACTGTTGATAAAAAAATTGTTAGTTAATAATATATATTTAAATATTTGTTAATAAATAATATTAATTTTAAATATTTGTTATTAATAATTTTATTTTTCTGTGTAATTACTAATTATCATTTCAAATATGACATTAATAATTCAGATGTAATTATGATGTGACATTTAAATACGTTATATATTTTAAAATATTATATAATTACTATCCTAATAATTATACACCTTATTAATTACACCGTGATTTTCAAACAAATTTTAAGTATCATTTTAAGTGGCAGTCATTTTTGAGGCAATATCAATTGGGCCCCTCACCTTCTTAAAAGGTGTTTAAACTTTAAACACATCAACCCTCATGTCTATAGTGCTTTCGTGTGTTTAGATTTGACATATGAACTTTCGGACTTATCTTCTTCTTTTTCATTTCAAATTTGGCCCCCACCTTTTTTATTTTATTCAATATTCCCAAAACTGAACAATTCAATTTTCATAATTCCCAAAATACCCCACTCAAGATCACACTCAGACTTTTTATAAAATAATGGAAGGTTATGTTATTTGGTAAAAAACGATATTATAAAAATTACAAAATATAATTTAAATTAATGATTGACAACAAAATATCGTTAAAATAAATCTTAATTTAATTTACTTAAATAGAGCATAAATTAAACAAAAAATTATAGGTGAGAATTAATTGAGGTTTAATTTACAAAATGTTTATAAGAAAAAAAAATGGCATTTTTATCACTTTATAAAAAAAAAAGTTTATTAGTTTTCCCTGTTTTAATTTCAATAAAAAACAAAAAGACCTAAATGGAAGTATTTCCCATTTTTCAAGGACCGAAATAATGGAAAAAGAGAATTGGAATATAAAAAAACTATCACGGATACGGGTATAAATGTAATTTTATCTTAATTTCATTATAGAACACAAATTGCATATATCCTCACCCGGATACACCAAACCTTACAGCTCAAGGGCCAATCAAATCTCTCGACATCGCAATAATTCCAAAGTCAAGCCAATCAAAACGACGCCGTGACAAATAAAAAAACACTGCCTGTATAACATTATCACAGCCCAATAGAAACGTTTGGCCGATTCTTTATTGTGAGCGAGTATTGCTTTTCGCGCAAGCAAAAACGACATGCGAAGACGCGAGAGAGAGAACGACCGCCGACTTATTAGATAGAATTGATGCTTACTATACACACACCATTCTCATTCTTTTAAGTCAAGGGGCGCGTGCGTAACTTTCGCTTTTGTTATTACTTCTAACGGCGTCGTATTCACTCCCTCCCCCCCTTCTTTGTTCCACTTCTTTCACAAGTAGTTTAGGGTTTGCTAGCTCCCTCTCTCTCTTCTTTCTTTTTGTTTCTCTCTCTTTCTCTTAATCTGGCAAAAAAAGAAAAAATTTAAAATAAAAAATAAAAATTGAATTAGACATAGAAAATCTTCTCTCATGAAAATAATCCTGCACCAAATCCAAACCCTAACCGATACTTGTTTTATGTTTTCCCAGGTAATTTTATTCTTGTTTCATGTTTGTATTTATTCTTGAAATATTTTATTTTTTTTTATTCTTGAAATATTTTATGTTTCTAGCATTTTGGAGTCGAGGAATTTAGGCTTTTAACGATTTTTTTTTTAAAAAAAATATTATTTAAGGATTTGTATGTTTTGTAATTTTTCAAATTCTGTTTTTGAGCGGATAATCTGTTAGATCGGAGTCGATTTGTACTGATATGAATTTTAGGGTTTGGATTTATGACGATCTTTCGTGTTTTGGTGAAAAATTAGCCATATAAGTGTAATTATAGAGTTAATTAATTTTTCTAATTTGTTTTTTTTTGACTGTTTGTTTGACCGAGATTATCTAGGATTTTGGCAGAGATTTTTAGAATTGGTGTTTACAATTCGTTGATCTTTATGTGGTTGACTTGGATTAGGGTTATACTTTCAAGATTTGTATATTTTTTTCTGATTAAATTTTGTTTGGTTGATGTTAAGCTGTGAAGGATTGATTACGTTAATTTATGAGGAAAGTTTGCTGCTTTATTGAAAAATTATTTGATTAATTGATTTAATTTTGCAATTTTTATTATGATCTGTTTGTGTGAGGAAAAGGAAGGAAATTATTTGAATATATGGTTTGAAATCTGCTTTAGTTAGTGATTTAAACATGAGTTGACTTTGTTATTACTTACTGGTGCATAATTTTGAACATGTTTAATTAATTCTAATTTTAATTTAGTCACGACATATGAATTGGGCTAAGACGAGTGGCTGTTGAAGTCTTTGATGACTGATAATTTAGTATTAATGGTAATTTATAAACTTATATCTTGAATCTTTTTGTTTAGATTTCTGAACAATAAAATTGTATTTCTCAATGAGTTCCAGTCTGGGAAATATGATAGAATTTGGGGCTTTGAATATGAGTTTGTATATTGTTATTTGGATGCTTTAGGAGCAGAGCTATTCAGGACTGTATATGAATAACGGAGTGGCTTATCTTTTGTGAACTCAATATCCATCATAAAGAAAGAAGAGGAACTTGTACAGGATGAACACTAACTGTGGTGCTAGGTATGTGGTATTCTTCTCTAAACATTCTTTCAATTGCTTGCATTATTAGTTGAGGTGGATGTTTCATGCAATCCTGACTCTCTTGAATGCTTATTTATATTAATTTGTGTTTGTAATGCTCTTTCAAGATGTATGAGTTTATCTTTTCAATCTAAAGTATCCTGACTAGTTTTTATTGTGCAGGATTTGCCAGTTTACTCCAATGGCACTGTTTCTTTAATACTGGTGGTAGGTTAGGGTAGGGTTGTTGTATATCCTTATTTTTGAACCTTTGGATTTAACCTTTTTGATAGGGATTGATCTAGTAGGTAGAAATAGAAATGGATCCAAAGATCGCAAAGGTATTGGATAGTAGTCGTAGAGTTGTGCTCGGCCTGAAGAGAAAGAGAGCACCTTCATATGCTACATATTTTGCTGGAGCTCCCCGAGCAGTTTTACAGCATTTGCCCCTTTACAAATCGTCAACCCAAAAGCTTGGAAAGCGAAGGAAATTAGATGGATGCAAAAGCAAAGTTGTGAGTGGGTGTCATTTTAGAAAATCCTTACTCCATTATTACTCAAATTACAAGAAAAGTGGTATTCCACAACGTCTTATGTACTATGAGAATGGTGATTGGACTGATTTTCCTGAGGATCTTATTGCTTTTGTGAAGAAAAATCTTCAAGTAAAGAAGGCAGACGTTGAGGTTGAGCTAGATGGTCGTCGTTTTCTGCTTGATTTCCTGCATATGTTGCGACTGGACTTGAAAACAGGTGCCCAACAACCGATTGCTTGGATTGATGAAGCAGGTGCCTGCTTCTTTCCGGAAATTTACACTGATGGTGATGAATTGTATGACTGCTTTCAAAATGATTGTGGCAAAGATCATGAATCAATGTGTAGGGATTCTTATGGGCCCCATGAAATAAAGCTACAGCTTGAAATTGACATAGCTGGAGTGGAGCAGTCTAAGTTGAAGGAATGTAGTGGGGAGTCAAATGCCGTTATTAAGCAGGTCCAAATTGCACAAAAATCTGCTTGTAACCAGTATGTTGTGGAAGTTGAGGATAGTTGCAACCGGAAAACTGATGGAAAATTAGATGAAGCTATTGAGGACAATCAGCATATGAAGACCAACTTAGTGACCAAGACCGAATTGGTTGATGAAAAGTTGGATTCCGATGCTGTACGGAAGTTTTTTTTAATGGGTATGAGACATTTTGGTGGTGTAGACATACTTGACATACAGTGCTGTGCTAGTCCTACAATGTCAGCGCGTTTTGAGCTTTTCCAGAAACAGCTTGAAATTACAAAGAAGTGTCGTGGGGATGCAAATGTTCGATATGCATGGCTTGCTACATCTAAAGGAGCACTACCTATGATTATGACGTATGGGCTTGGGCTTTGTGGCGCATCCACAACTAAGTCCGCATATGGCATTGGTGTCCATCTTGCTGCTGCAAGCTTTCCTGATGCCAGGTTCGACTGTTACTTTCCAATTTCTCATGGCATGTATTCATGAACCTTGTATGTTTCACACATCATTATGAGAATGATGAAATATTGTGCTAAGCAAGAAGCTTTTTTGACATAAACTAAAGGAAAATATGACTTTTCATTGATAACAGTGCAAAATAATGTTTTCTTATCATTTGTATTATCATTGACATGTGCTTTTTTTTTCTCGTTGTACCGGGCTATTCATTTGACTTTTCATTGATAACAGTGCAAATTATTGTGATGTTGACGAAAATGGGGTACGACACATGGTATTTTGTCGTGTGATTATGGGAAATATGGAGCATTTATGCCGTGAAACTAAACAGTTTCATCCCAGTACAGAGGATTTTGATAGTGGAGTAGATGATCTTCGGAACCCAAGATATTTCATAGTCTGGAATATGAATGTGAATACCCATGTTTATCCAGAATTTGTTGTTAGTTTCAAGGTTGTCTCCAATGATGAAGGTGATATAGTTATCCTTTACATTTCTCTGTTCCTTTTTATATGTTCAATCTATTTTTGTCCCTGACTTAGAATTTCATACTTTTACATTATACGATGCTACCAATCAACATTGGTCATGTCTGGGCGGTACACGGCAAATAAGTTTTGATGGTTGGAAACCAACAAAGCGACCTCAACTGTCCCATATTTGTCAATCTTGGATGTCAAAGATTAAAAGTTGTTGTTTTTAAGAATCATGCCGATTCATGATTTGAGAGATATCTCCTCTTGGTCGGCCTTGTCTTCTGCAGATGCTGTATGAATATAATTAATTTATTTCTTGAAACATTTTTAATACTTGAGCATTAGTACTTTATGTTGTCTCTACAGGGAATATGGTTGGAAGTGAGAATCAGCATACAATTTCTGCAGTCACTACATCTTCACAAGGGCTTCAAAACCATTTGCGAATGGAATCCTCTGCAGTTGATTTTGTGAGTGTCCGGAACATGTTAACTATATTCTTTAATTTTGTGATGGGAAAGTGAATGAGCAAAATTGTTGAACCTGTAATCTTATATCCAAACATTCATTCCCAATCTAACCTAATGATAAAATTGCAGAGCTATAACATTTAAACTAAAATCTTTAGGTTACTGCTACATAAATAAATTGAATATGTTGCGAGAAAATGCTTTATCTGCTAAATAATTATTTAATAATTTTATAACGAGGGATTGAGTGACCGAAAAATTGCTTGAGCAAATAAATTCTATTACTGGTATTTCTAAAGCCTGTAAGCTAGATTGGATGATTACTTTGTTGGCTTTTTTACTGCTTTATCAGGATTAGTTAATCCACATGTTGTGATTAGCTGATTTTATTATTAGCATTTGATGATATTGGTATTTGTTAATTTGCATTAACTGTTGCCCTTTGTTATCTTCTAGGGAACTGCTAGTCCTCTGGTTTCAGAATCTGGAGGATCTCAGGGAAAAGCGCCTAGTACTAATTCGAGCAGTCCAAGGGCTCCCAAATCCCCTTGGATGCCTTTTCCTATGTTATTTGCTGCCATCTCGAATAAAGTTTCTCCTAATGACATGGAACTAATTACCAATCATTATGATCTATTCAGGGTATGTTAAACAATGTCCTGTTATTACACTTGATACTTCTGTCTTCATTGAAAATTTCTTCTGCTTCTATTATTCCTCCTCCCACCTTTTTCTCTCTGTTTGGACATTTTATTAGGCGAAGAAGATAAGTCGGGTTGATTTTGTCAAAAAGTTGCGAGTGATAGTTGGAGATGTTTTGTTGAGGTCTACAATAACTGCTCTTCAATGCAAGGTAATGTTTTGGACTGCTACTATTTAATTGGCATGCAATACTGGTTCGCTTACCAGGATTTCTAGTTTAATTATTTGACAGCATTCAGAAGGACTCTTCTGACTTCAAAAACTTAATAACTATACTGGACAAATCACAAAAATTTCTAGTAAGGAAACCCCTGCAGTTGCATGGACTGTGCTGGAAGCCATAATGATACATAATTGCATAGATGTTGCAGTTTCTGGGTCTTTATCCATTAGTGTTAAGTATGAAGAAGTTGAACTAAAGAGTGGAACCAGCTTAAGGCTTAAATGAAGACAATCACCAGGGTATTGAAGACACGATATTCAATCGGCAATGCCTGAAGTCAACTCATGCCAAGGGTCTTGATTCTTGTTGTGAACTTAATAAATTGGCTTCAGTATCTTTGATTTTGCCCTTTAACGTAGATTGTGATGATCTGCATTATGATGGTGATGCAGTAGGTTGTTTTCTTTGAGGGTATTTTGTTGGATGTGATTCAAACTTCTATCCTTGTACTAAAACAGCATTCCATGGTTTATGAGAATGTATCTCTTGAACCAAAAAACCTATTAAAAAAGTCAGACCCTGTATGCCTAAGTCCTTTGAACTCTCATCTATAATGAACCTAAGAACCCAATACTATTCCTCAATACTTTAGCCTCCTGTACCCCTCCAAATGCAGCAAATTCCATCAAACAGTAGTTTTACAAGAATATGGAAGCAACCCATCTTATTTAAATCAGATATCTTTGGACAGCGAGAATGAAGTGGTCAGAAGGTATTTTCTTGTGCAAAATGTCACAAGTATTAACTCTGCCTGGTGCAGCAGGTGAGCTTTCTATGCGATCTTAATTGAAAGGCCAAGGACTACCTCTAGGTTTTTACTCGGAAATCTAAAGCCGTAGGATTCCCTCCCATGATTTTGTATTGTCAAGAGAGGGAAGAGACCACCTCCTTTCCAGTTCTGTAGGACTTTTGTTAGTCATTCTTATGTTTTAGATTGAGCATTTTTATGTTGCCCTGCTGAAATTATTGTCCGGGTAAACAGTAGAAGAATAGACTGGGATTTTTGGAAACTTTCAACTTGGTCTTTTCATTTTTACTGTCCTTAACATGAACAGGTGTTTCATTAAGAGGAAAAAGGTTTTTGAATGTTTTAGTTTTCTTTTTGAACCTGCTCTGACTAACTTCAGCTTGCAGAGCCTATCAGAAATATCAGTTTACCTCTTGCTTCTATGGCGGGGCTACTGTACAGGAGGAAGAATGATCAACTTTATTTTGCCTGCTTCTCTCCCTCTGTTAATTGGAGACTTTAGTTGAACATAAACTGCTGGATAAATTTTTATGTTAATATATATATATTTTAAGGTGTAGGAATGTCTTAAGTGATTATCCTTGACTGAATTTGATTTACTTTGGTTGCGAAGGGCTATTAATATTAATTTGTATAATTTATCTTTTTATTTCATTTCAGAGTGGCTGAGCTCCCTCTGAATACTATTTTATGTTGCCTTTGTTTCTTAACTTTTAGAACTTTTATCAATTGAACTTTGGCATATTTGCTTATGCATTTCATTATATTTTATTTTTCGTCCAAGGAAAAGAAGCATAGTGGTCATTGTGCCTGGTCTACCTTTCTGATGGGTCTGCCTTGTGTGGCGGATGACTTTTGCTAGTGATAAAATAAGGATGTGGTCTTTGACACATCCCACATAGAATGAACTTATTTGCCACTTCTAGCGAGTATAATATAGCATCTAACAATTCTGGTAGTGTTGAATGTGTTTTGGATTCCATTGTGCACAATTTTTTATTTGTTAATTGAAATTTGATGATTGTTTGCAGATACCATCCAAACGTGAAGTTGAAGTGGTGAAGCAAAATGTTGAAGGATCACCTGAGCTTCAGTTAACGTTAGGACCGTCTGCTGGAGTCTGAGCAGCTGTTTGAGGTCTGTCTGAAATCTGTTAATGGATATGCGGAGAGGAGAAGAGAGGAGTCAAGGCTTGGTACATGTTCGTTAGAAATGTGTCGACATGAAGTTGTGAATATAGTTAATGGGTCTGTTGAAGGATGTTAGCTCTTTAGTTATTTTTCAATTCTAGTTGTTTTTACTCTTTTTGTTTTTGTTTTGTTTTGTTTTGTTGTCTCTAGATTAGTTCGACTTGAATTGCCTTTAAAGTTGTGTTCGAATCTAAGACTTTTTCCCCTTTATTTTGCTTGTGGAAATGCTACTTATTTTCTTCTATGGTCTTGTTATTTCCCTCTTCGATTCAGAAACGGCTGAAGATGTGAAGCATCATTCTTAAGCGCTAAAAATCATATAACTGAGTGCACAGCAAAAAAGGAAAAAAAAAAAAAGCAGTAAAATTTCGGGTTATATTTGGTACTTGCTCTGGTAAAATTTTGGCTGGCACTAGTACTTGGTGTAGGCACTAGGCAGTGTCTCGATGATTTGCTGTAGCGTTTGGAGAATCTAATATAATGAAAACCCTTGTTTCTAAAATTGGCAGTGGTATGGATCTTCATGGACGGCTAGGAATGAGAAGAATCTGCGAATTTCTGCTGTACGAAGACTGGTTACTGGTTAGTACTACAATTATCTAAGCTACATCTCAATGCATGCCGGAAGAGTTTCTAGAAGGGGAATTGGGAATGCTGGAATTCATTTAGGGTTTTGATTTGAAAATTTGGTTGAAAATTAGTTAAAAGAGTAGGCAATTACACAGTAAAGTAAACAAATAAAAAGTGGATCATGTCGGTTTTACGTAGTTGACTCGTATAATATAATTCATTCGTGTCTTCATATAACCATTTTTATGTTTTTTTTTTCAAAAGGAAGTTAGGTCGGACAAGACATTAAATCAATTATGATGAAATTGATATCTCACATTGAGGCATCAGATTTTTTTAAAATTATGGATTTCAATTAAAATTTTTGCAAAAGTCAAAACCGTCCTTGTCTGGAGCAAGGATTTTTCTGTTGTTAGGGGGTGGTTGGGAAAAGACTGCTGATGATGATTGAATATTGATTGTCTTTTTCTATCAGAAGATAATGTTCAATTACTTAAATACCCCTCATTTGTTAAATGAATATTTATCTATCTACATCTATTTATCTAACTATATCCACATATAATAATATAATACTGAAGCATGGCTTGATTAATTGATATGTAAGATTTTTTAAAGCTCTCAAATTAATTGATTTTGATGTGTTGGATGATTGTTTGACATGTGCCTTCATGTAATTGGTGATGATGTGTTAGATTTTGACACGTTGGATGATTATTGGACATGTGTCTGCATGTAATTGGTGATAATGTGGGATGTGGATGTGTATGATTAATGTGTTGTAATGGAATCAAGCGGATGATGTTTTATTCATATACGAAGATATATAGATTGGTTAACATATCTCTTCACAATCGTAATTTTAAAATCAATTAATTTTTGTTGTTAGTGTTTTTAGGAAAAAGATTCATGTATTGGAACTGAATCAAGCCTAGGATGTTTGTATCAGAAACCGCCCCAGCGACTTGCTCATCAAATCATTTTTTGGAATGGAATCAAACCGACTCTGTTTCTATCAGAAACAGAGTAGATCATAGAACTTCTCCCGAAGTACATCACGAAAGCCGAAAAATCATGGTTGCAACAACTAGGATCACAACATTTTATGTTTTTGTGTTTTTACTTTAAAGATTCCATCTTTATTTATTATTTATGTGTTTACTTTACCATTTGTTATTTTAATTAGTAATTGTCTTGTGTTGCCCAATGGTAAACATATCTCTTCACAATTTTAATATCAAAATCAATTAATTTTTGTTGCAGTTGTTTTCAAGGATTACCAATGATGTTTGTATCAGAAACTGAGTAGATAAAAAAACTTCTCCCGAAGTAGAACACGAAAGCCGGAAAATCATGGTTGCAAGTTGCAACAACGAGGATCACAACATTTTATATTTTTGTGTTTACTTTATAGGATTTCATCTTTATTTATTATTTATGTGTTTACTTTACCATTTGTTATTTTAATTACTAATTGTCTTGTGCTGCCGAATGGTTAACATATCTCTTCATAATTTTAATATAAAAATCAATTAATTTTTATTGCTATTGTTTTTAGGGAACGGATTCATGTATTGGAATGGAATCGAGAGAGTGTTTGTATCAGAAACCGAGTATATCAAAAAACTTCTCCCGAAGTACAGCATGAGAGTCAGAAAATCATGGTTGCAACAACGAGGATCATAACATTTTCTATTTTTGAGTTTACTTTATATGATTTCATCTTTATTTATTATTTTTTTGTTTACTTTATAAGATCCCATGTTTTACTATAAGCTTCATTTAATTATTGTCTACATCTTTTCCATCAAATTTACGTTTAACTAAGTGCTATTCTCCACTACGTTGCTGCATATAATTGGTTATGATGTGGGATATGTGGATGTGTAGGATTTTTGGTTACATGTGTTTTAATGTAATTTGTGTTTGATATTTTTTAGTTTTAGTTGTTAAATGGTTTTGATATAATTATTTAAATAACTTAATAATCATTGAGATCATAGTCTTGTGTTGTCGAACTATTGAAATGCTTGCTGTTGAACCATTTGTTATTTTCATTATTAATTTTGTTGTGTTGCCGAATGGTAAGCTTATCTCTTTACAATCTTAATATCAAAATCAAATAATTTTTGTTTCTGTCAAACAATTGAAATAATTGCTTCCGAACCATTTGTTATTCTAATTATAAATGTTCTTATGTTGTTGAACAACTAAATTATTATTGGTCTTGTGCTGCTGAACCATTGAAATGCTTGCTGCCGAACCATTTATATAATGTTAATTGTTATTTACATATCTATTGGTGCATTTTTTTCCGCATACTTCAATTGTTATTTTATATTGTATAATTCAATTGTTTCACGCATTAATATAAACTTACTGGTTATTAGTAACAATTTTATTTCCTCTTTCGTTACTACTAAATCAATTCAAATAAGGAGAAATGTCTAAATTACAGTGATGGATAGGGATGAAATTAAATGTATGATTTTTAAAGCTTTAAACTTTCTGGATTTTAACATGTTGGATTATTGTTCATCATGTGGATGCATGTTTTGGTGATGTTTGATGTTCCGACATTTAATTTGGTTGTTAATGTAGTGTTGTTTACGAAGTGTTATTAAAATTAATTGGATCATATAGATAGATATTTCTATGAAATTAATAGGATCGTTATTTATACATAGAAAATGATATTTATGTGAATGTAATGGTGATTTTTGATGTTCTTACATTTAATTTTGTTGTTAATGTAGTGTTGTTTACAAAGTGTTATTGAAATTAATTGGATCCTATAGATAGATATTTCTATGAAATTAATTGGATCCTATAGATAGATACTTCCGAAATTAATGGGATCCCTATTTATACATACAGAGAGATATTTATGTGAATGTAAAGAGATTGATACGTTTTATGTGTTATAGATAGACATTTCTGTGAAATTAATGGGATCGTTATTTATATCTATCTATCTATCTATTAATATTTTTGAAATTAATGGGTAGCGGGTTAAATCTTTGGAAACTAGACAAACAATGCTTTAATTTGATATATTATATGCTAAATTTGGATAACTACAGACCGTTCAAATTTTGGTTGAAAATTAACATTCTGCAATAAAATGAAGTTTAATTTTGCCGAACCATTTGTTATTTGAATTATTAATGGTCTTGTGCTTTTGAACCATTTAGATGCTTGTTGCCGAACCGTTCATTTTATCACATATTTCAGTTTCCCCTGTTTTTTGGTTTCCACTGAATAATCAATAGTAAATTGGTCATAATTTACTCAATAAAATTCCAATTGATGAGTAGTTTGAATATTTGGAAACTATACAGTCGGGGCTTTAATTTGATGTATTATATGTTGAATTTGATAATTGTAGACCCGCTACCGAACCATTCATTTTATCATCACACATATTTCAGTTTCCTCTGTTTCTCGGTTTTCACTTAATAGTCCGTAGCAAAATTAGCCATAACTTGCTCAATAAAAATCCAATTGATGGGCTGTTTGAATCTTTAGAAACTAGACAGACAATGCATTATTTTGATATATTATTATGAATTGGTGTTTTAATTTGATATATTATATTTTGAATTTGAATACTTGTAGACCTTTCAAATTCTGGTCGAAAATGAACATTTTTGTAATAAAATCAAGTTTTATTTTGCCGAACCATTTTTTATTTGAATTATTAATGGTCTTGTCCTGCCGAACAACTAAATTATTAATGGTCTTGTGTTGCTGAACCATTTAGATGTTTGCTGCCGAACCATTCATTTTATCATTCATACTCAATAGAAAACTTTTGCAATACAAATTTAAAAGCACAAAACATATTGAATATTCAAAGTTATTAGCACTATAACAATAAATTGCAAAAATATTTTCAAACCAATGTCTGAGAACATGCAACAAAGAAAATGGAAATATTATACATTGGGACATAACAACAACTTTAAATGGTTAGGTATGCTCATTCCATTGTTACTTGTATTGTTCATTAATACATACCCAGTAATATAAGCTAGTAGCCAAACCATTGTAATATGCTCAACCATTTGTAATATGCTAAACCATGACAAGAAATCCACCAATCACCATTACTATTACATATTCAAAAAATATGTTGAACCATTTTTAATTGTAATAAGCCACTTACCGAGTCATAACTTAAATGGAAAATAAAAATAAGTCTTAATTAATATAATATTGCATGAAAATGACATTTCATATTATTATTATCTTTAAAAAAAATCCACCATTTAAATTACTATTGCCTATTCAAAAAATATGTTGTACAATGTTTAATTGAAATAAGCAAGTTGTTGAACCATAACTTAAATGAAAATAAAAATCTAATAAAATCTAACACATCTAAATGGTTAGGCTTCCTGATGTTTATAAACATCACATTGTTCAACAAACTATTACAGTCCTATCACTGGTATATGAAAGAGAATAATACTTCACCATAATACAACATTGTTAAGCAAATTGCTACAGTCATGTGACTGGTGTATGAAACAATTGTTGAATCAATCCAATTATTACAATTGTTTCTTTATGATTTAGATTTTGTAATGTTGATTTCTAATTCATATTTAATAAGAAATTATATATGATTAACCATATTGCATAAATGTCATATACATGTTGTTTAGCAAACTTGATGTTGATACAATAACATAGAGATGACTAAACTTAGGAAAAACAAGGATACGGTAATCACTACTGAATTGTATCAAGATTCGGATATTGGATTGGACAAAATAACCACAAAAGGTTGGATTGTTTAAAATAACCACAAAAGGTTTTTTAATAGTTCATTTAAAAAATATATCAACTCCCTTTTCAAGGTTACAAAGACTCTTCTTTATACTAGAGTCATCATTATCAAACTAGAAAATGGATAAACTATTAATTGAAATAAATCTTATTCTATATGGAAAAGATCTAAATCAAGAAATTTAATTTAATTAGGACTACTATAATAAAATAAGAAAACCTAAATAAAAGGAAAAAAAAAATTATTTTCCTAAAGAATTTTAACAATATATTTTCTACATAAAAACTGCATAGAAACATAAAACTTAGTAATGTGAAAACCAACCGACAATATCTAAAAAATAAACACACCGATTCAAATGTGTATTTTCAAACTTTTATATTTAACAAAATATCTATTACCGTTTCCTTTTACGTTGTCCGAAGAGTTTTTTTACGTTCTTGAATCGGTGTGTTTATTTATTAGGACTTGTCAGTTGGTTTTTGGATGTTCGTTTTCTATTCTCATTTAAGTCATCCTTTGATGTTTATTCCTATATAAGGATAATGAAGTCTATATTTGTATTGCTTGTATAAATTTGTAGACTTTTATTGTTTGTTTGTTTTTCACCGGTTGATTTAGCAATGGCTGACAGAACATCAAACTTGAAAGAGATTGTAGCCAATATCAACACTAACGTCGACAATTTAAATACTGCAAGAGAGAAAATAAAAGATAGGAACTCATAATCGGAAAATGTCAAAGGAAACGGTAATAGATATTTTGTGTAAAATAAAGACAAAAAAAAAAAGTACAAATTTCAATCGGTGTCTATTTATTAGAAATTGTTTTCTGGTTTGTCGGTGGTTTGTTTGATATTCACATTTAGCCCATTATGTTATGTTTATTTCTATACAACTATAAGGAAGTTTGTATTTGTTGCGCTTTCATAAATTTATAGAATTTCATTGTTTTTTTCTCTATTCATTCTGTAATGGCTAACAAACCGTTGGAGTTGAAAGAGATTTTACATAATGTTTGCACCAACTTGGAGGATCTAACTACTGCAAGACAAAAATTCAAATATGTCATTGATGCATTGTTTGATATCAGGGATTCTGCCATGATTATCATTTCTGATCTAAATATACGAGAGTATTTGGTTGCTGTAAATGAAGAGGAACTAAAAATTCGTGAGGAGAAGAATAAAGAACCTCCATCTACACCATCGAATAATACTTGAGAAAAAGATAAAACAATGTACACATTCACTTTATAATTAAAATATATTAAATAAAATTCACTTCAAAATCTAATAAATCAAGTATTTTAAAATTGTATTTCAAATTAACGATTTACTGATTGTCGAATATTCAATTGACTTAATAATTTTGTACAACGTACTCAATTTTTCTTTGACAAATACAACAGCAACCGTTGGCATTTTTCCATAAGTTCACTAGACCTTTTTGTAAGGCAATTAAAAAAACAATAAATCAAATCGAATCGGTAACCGGACCGAAAAACCAATTTTCTTGCAAAATCGGTTCGGTTTCGGTTCAGGAATTTTCCTGAATTTTCTTGAACTGGTTTTCCGATTCGATTACCAATTTACAAATTATGGTAACTGGTTAACCGAAATTGGTTTATAAACCGGTTTATTATAAAAAATATAAAATAAAAAAAGAAAGGGAAAAACCAGGGAAATGTAATCAATGTATAAATCGATTCAAAACAGGTTAACTGGTTTTACCTTAACGGGTTCGGTTTCCTTCCTGAACTGGAAA
This sequence comes from Toxicodendron radicans, assembly GCA_009867345.2. Taxonomy (NCBI): domain Eukaryota; kingdom Viridiplantae; phylum Streptophyta; class Magnoliopsida; order Sapindales; family Anacardiaceae; genus Toxicodendron; species Toxicodendron radicans. The sequence goes on from WYDK02000080.1 coordinate 4,532,465, forward strand.
ACCAGTTCAACTCAAAAAACCTCATAACCGGTTCGGTTAACTATTTATGAATAGCCATATCTTTATGAGATAAATAGTCTTTTCTGTGCAATTCAAAATGTGAAGTCTTCGTATCTTATTGGTAAACTTGAATACTTCAAAATACAAGCATTAAACATACTCGCGTGATGCACGGGGTTTACACCTAGTTTTATTAGAATTTAGGAGGTGTTTGGTTGGGGGTTATCCCACATTACTGAGGTTATGTCATCTTATATTATTTGCATTGTCATGTTTTGTTGTCAAGTAATATAAGATTCCGGTAATCTTTCATAACCAATAGTAATTACTATTGGTTATATAGGTGATAGTTTGATTACCTCCATTTTATTAGGTATTCTGAGATTACGTTGTAAATCTTATTTTTGTTACAATTTTGTTCTTGATTAATAAAAATTTAGGACAAAAATGCCCTTGTTATTTAAACAATTTACAAGAATATTTTATTACAATTTTATCCTTAACTAATATTTTTGGACAAAAATGCCCTTTGTCACACCCCCTCTCTGGTGATCCTTACCCCACCAGATCCTGGCGTTTCGTGGGACTCAGATCCCGAAAGGAGGGTGAGTTTTTGAGAAACCTTTATGAAAACCCAATAAAATTTTCCATTTAAAAGATACCAATATGCAAAGTTATTTTACAAACCCAACATAAAATACAATATCAGAGTTGTCTATATGACACTCAACATTCTTAAGTGTAGGAACATGCGTCTGGCCACTGACATACAATGGAAGATGTGACTCGAGTCGATTCCTGAATGATGACCTGGGGGGAGGGGGAGGGGGAGGGGGGAGAATCAAAACAGTTAGCTGGAAAACCCAATGAGTGGATAATACAATATTAAAATACTCAGAAGTATAAAACAAGCCCCATAAAATTCAGGCAATCACTCACAATACGCCAACACATCGATCTCCCCAGGCTCCACCCTAAGACTAACACACATCTCATATGTCCACTCGTGGAAGATCTTCTAGCTCTCACCAACATAGACGGATACGACCCTGGGCTATAACATAATCCCACTTGTGGAAGATCCCCTAACTCTCCCTAGCATGGGCGAATACGATCTTAGGCGAAATCATAGGCCCACTCGTGGAAAAATATCAATATGCCCTCTAAAAGTTTTCATTATTACAAACTAGTCCCCTAACTTTTCCAATCTTTCAATTAATCCCTTAAAGTTTTTCATTATCACACTTAGGTCTCTCGACCTTTGAATTATCGCATTTACACCCATGTTCACGTGATAGGTTTACAACCTTGCATTTACACCCCTAAAACACTTGGATTCTCTAGATTCTTCCAAGTGTTGTCGCCTTGGCGACACAAACCCGAGAGCTTGTCGCCGCCTTCTTCTCTTCGGCGACAATCTGGAAAATTTGAATATTTGCTATTCACTTGAAACTTCGCCGCGATGACACTTACGTGTCGCCAAGGCGAAGCTCATAAATCTTCAACTTCGTCGTAATCTGGGTTTTCCAGATTGTCCACTATAGATCTATCACATTTCTTTCCCATTCATCCCCTTTTTTGTCCCACATCTTACATACTACATTCCTTTCACATAGTACAACCAATAACCATCACCAAAACACACCAACAAGCCCCACCAATTCCAACCCAAAAGTCATCCATTCATATGCAACATGAAATAAGTTTCAAAGCATGATTTAAAACATTTATACATAATATTACACTCATCTTAACACCAATTTAGCTCAAGAATTCCAATCTAGACTCTTCTTCACCTAAAACCTCAAATTCATATTAACCTCAATTTTCACAATTCTCAAATCCAACCATAAAAAGATGAACATAATGATATGGGAGTATGATCTTACCAATTTACCAGATCCGCACTCAAATCTTTCAAATCTCCATTTTCTCTCTCGAGCTTTGATACTTTCTCTCTCTAAAATTCTCTCCCTCACGTGAAAGAATCAAGAAATTGGAGAGAATCTACCATTCTCTCCCTTTTATACTAAGTCTCCAAATTACCATTTAGCCCCCAAGATTTCCATTCCTTACAAAAATCTCCTGCCAACTTCCATTTTCCTGCAATTTACACCCCAAATTCAAATAGATTAACTTTAACAATTTACCTCGTGACACGGGGTGTCACACCCTTAGTATGAAAACAATTTACCTCCACTACCCACCATCGCCATCGTTGCCACCTCCACCTCCAACCGCTGATCTAGCCATTGTTAACTGCCAGAAACTGGCCGTTCCAACCACTATCGGGTGTTGTCCTGTGGTGGTGGCCGACGGGTAGTGGTTGTGCGAGTAGGGGTTATTTCATTACTTTTTAAACTTTTATTATAAGGGTGTTTTAGTTAAATTTATAAATCTAGGGGGTTAAAATTAATCTAATTAATAATAATAATAATAATATTAAAAAAGAGGGGCAATTCAATAATTTAAATAACATTCCCATCAATTTATTCTTCCCAACCAAACACATTTATATAATACACCTACCTATTTATTCCTCATAACCAAACATTCCTAGTAATCTTCTAGGGGGCATTTGGTTCCGGAAATGTTTTATTACTGAGAAGATAGGTTACCTTGAAGAGTACTATGAATTTTCTTGAAAATGTGTTTGGTTAGATAAGATTAAATTGGTGGGTTTGTTATATTAATATGTTTGGTTGGAATGAATAAAAGATTACATGAGTATCCTTTTACTAAATTGCCCTTACACTATAATACTATTATAATATTATTATTTTATTATTATGTATTTGTATTTTATCATTTAACCTCCAACATTTGAAACCAAAAATACCCCATCCACCACACCAATATTTATTTTTATTTTATTATTTTATTATTATTTATTTGTATTTTATTATTGTAATAAAATTTAGGTTAATTTATGTAAAATAACTTTTTTATCCAAAAAAATAATTTATGAGGTTATAGAAGTCATTTCATA